>JARQWZ010003642.1:0-127500 GCA_033150135.1 Gobio occitaniae
GTGCGATTATGAAGCGAGACCTCCAGAGAAACACATTGTGTTGGTTTACTCACGTCTATTCTGGCCTCCAGCTCATGCAGAGGAATCCTGCGACTGTAGCACAGCATCTGCCGCCCGATGTCCTCACAGATGGGGGTGGATCCTACACCACACACACACACACACACACACTAACGTCACCATGGAATCAAAATCAACTACTTTTATGGGACATTGCAATATTTATTATGAATGATTTATCCGTGCACATAATTTCTTTAAATGCATGCGTGTTGAAATCTTGCAGTGAAATCTCTTCCCTGATGACGTGGGCGTTAAAATCAAGCCCCGCCCTACATTTGTTCTAGAAGCCGATATACACTGATCAGGCATAACATTATGACCTAATATTGTGTTGGTCCCCCTTTAGCACTGACTCGTCGAGGAATGGACTCGACACTAGACCCCTGATGTTAGCAGCAGATCCTTTAAGTCCTGTAAGTTGGACCTCCATGGATCGGACTTGTTTGTTCAGCTCATCCCACAGATGCTCGATTGGATTGAGATCTGGGGAATTCGAAGGCCGAGCTTTGTGCTTTTTGTGCTTTGTGGCGGCGCATTATCTGCTGAAAGAGCCACAGCCACAGGGAAAACCGTTCCCATGAAAGGCTGGACATGGTCTCAGCAATGCTGAGGTAGGTGGTGCGTGTCAAAGTAACATCCACATGATGGAGGACCCAAGGTTTCCCAGCAGAACATTGCCCAAAGCATCACTGCCTCCGGCTCGCCTTCTTCCCATAGTGCACCTGGTGCCATGTGTTCCCCAGGTGAGCCACACACACACACACACCCGGCCATCCACGCCATAGATATCCATAATAAACACTAGATGTCTTACGACAGAGTCTCTAACGTCATCAGTGGCGGCCATCTTGTCACAGGCAAGCTTTCTCTGTGGAACCTGATGTAAGGCGAGTGATCTGAACACAAATACTCTCATCTCGCTGAAATCTGGACTGATTTACAAATGGTTTGGTTTCTTACCAACGTTATTAACGTGGCTATAATTCTGGATGCTTGAACAAATTATTCATAAGTATGCAGTGTCATAACTACATCTCTGGCGTTTATAACAAACCAAACAGTTTGTAAATGGGTAGAAAATTTAGCAAGTTATGGTTATTTAAAAAGTGCAAGCACCCGTTAAAACACAATGTTAGGAGTGAGCGAGCTGACTGTGACAAGATGGACGCCGGACGCCGACCTCCATTGGTCGAGACATCTAGCCTTTATTATGTATATCTATGATCCACACGATGTAAAACAACACGTGATCATCAGACCAGGCCACCTTCTTCCATTGCTCTGTGGTCCAGTTCTGATGCTCAGGGGTCAGGGGTCGACAGGGGTCAGCGGCTGTGCCGCCCCATACACAACAAACTGAGATGCTCTGTGTATTCTGACACCATCAGAACCAGCATTAACTTCTTGAGCAGTTTGAGCTCCAGTAGCTCGTCTGTTTGATCACACGGGCCAGCCTTCGCTCCTCACGGGCATCAATTACCCCTTTTCCACCAAGGCATTGCTAGAGCTAGATCGGAGCCAGAGCCTAGTTTCAAATCGGTTCTTTGTGTTTCCACACCCAAAGCCCCAGCTCCGAGCCAGGAAAAGTGGTTCTTAAGTAGCACCAAAACATTGCTGGGCTAGAAAAGGGCTAGAAGTAAGAACCGATTACGTCAGGCGCTGGGGGCGGAGTCAACAAGACCAATACAAACTTGAGATCCGCCATTGTTGAAATAGCAGCTAATGGAGCTAACAGCTGCTGCTCGTTTGTAATCTCCGTCTATACAAATTAAGGCGAACTGCATGAATGCATTGGATTCGCTGTGTTTTCGTTGTGTTTTGATGCCGATGTAGGATCGTAAAGCCTTGTGAATCAATAGTAACGCAACGTTTGCATTGTTGATGGAAGGCTTGTTCGCAGCGGTGCTGTGCAGAGACCGATCGCCGTATGATAACAAGTCCAGCGAGAGCATGTGACTCCTTATGCTTTTGATTCACTCATGTGTTTATCATACGTGGATCGGTCTGCGCAGCGCCGATGCGTCTCGAACAAGCCTGGTGTGTGTGTGTTTCCGCTGCCCAGGGTTGCCAGGTTTCCACAACAAAACCCGCCCAAATGCTACTCAAAACAAGCCCAATCGCGTTTCAGGGAGGCTTCCCCGGTAAAAATCACATTTGGGGGTAAAATGTGTGTTTTTGGCATGGTTGCCTACTAAAATTCGCATTCCCGGGGCTAAATATCACATAATTGGGGTTGCTTCAATCAGAGAGAGATCATCAGTGTTCTGCCTGATCGGTGTACATCACACGCCTCTTTATGTGTGTTTGTGTTTATGTAACGCACTTACCGTCCAAGTGAAGCAGCATGTTTGTCTTCAGCAGGTTTTTAGCTCGGTTCACTTCGCTTTCACTCACGCTCGTACACAGAGACATCCTAAAGCAAACCGTATGTTAGCTGCTTATCCGCACTTTCAGCGCAAAGGAGAAGGCGAGTAACGTCCAGCTCTCACCATTCCAGCTGTGTGAAGCGCATCATGTCGTGGACGGTCCCCGGCTCACACACCATGTAAAGCCCCCACAGCCCAGTGTCAGTGTAGCAGGTGTTGAAGGACTGGAAACTGTGGCACAAGTTGCCCTGACATGCCATCTGTGCCAGTTTACTGGACAAGTTCTGTGAGGAAACCAGATTTTGTTAGTTGCCTTTCGGGTGTTTTCGGTGTAAAGCGAGTTCAGTGAGAGCATCTTACCATCCCACCACCGAGCGACCGATCCCAGTTCCCAATGAGTGTATTGGCCACCATTAGAGGAATAGTGTCCGGATGTGACCAGCCGACAGCCTCCACGGCTATGGCTATATGAGCCAGAGGCATCTTATCATCTCGGACACGAATCTGTGAGGAATTAAGAGCAGAACACACAGTCTCATAAAGAGGACCTGATGTTGTGTGAGGTTTTCCTGCTTGAATGTTGATTATTTTCCTCTAGAGCTGCACAATTTGGGGAAAATATCTAATCGCGATTATTCTGGTTAAAATTGCAATTGCGATTATTATTTATTTATATAACATTTTGTTTTTATATATTAATATTACTACTAATAATTATGATTATGGCTAAATAAAAATAAGAAATATTACTATTACAATAACATTCATTATTAAAAAATTTAAATAGAGCATTTAATAATAAATAACAGTATAATAATAATTATATTTTACAGAAAACTAAAGCATTATGGGTTACCTGTTAATATGCAGACAGCCTAAGACTAAAAATCATTAGAAAGGTCTAAGGATTTATTGTAAAAAAAGAAAATATTATAAAAATGTCTTTTTATCTGTGATATCGGTTTCTTAAAGTCTGTCTTTAATATGAAATATGAGCCTCTTATGCATCCACTGTGGGGATTAAAACTCCAGAAGGCTACATTGAAGAAAAACATATAAATGTAATATTATATTTTCTTATTTTCTACCCAAAACTTTAATTCATACTGGAAGCCAGAGGGCGCCCTCGAGCAGAAACTCCACATTTGCCAGAAAAGTAATCGTGTTCAGGAAATCCCTGATGTGAAGCGAAGCTAGCTGAATAAAACCAAGATAGAAACGCTTTGATTAAACTTGACGACAATAAACAACACTGCAACAAGATATGGTGTATTTGAGTTCAAGGCCTCTTGAGTATTTTCATAATCATAAAGTATTCAGTGCTGCTGATTGACATTCTGTGATAAGCCACATCAGCTCGACTGACAATATGAAGTGAGTTAAAACATGTTATTAAACGTTGTATTTCGTTGGACAACAGGTTTATGAACGCTTCTCATTACTAGTTTGTGAAGATGTTTGACATGTGTTGCTTTTTCAAGCGCATGTTATAATAAGCGACTCAAACTCGCAGTGCTTTCAGACGGAGCAGCGTTTCCTGATCTCAGATCAGCTCTTCACTGACACACTGAGCATTTATTTATTTCATTAAAATCGCAGCCTTTGCGCTTTCATAATCGCGCACAAGCCAAATCACGATTGCGGTTCAATTTCCATTAATCGTGCAGCCCTACTTTCCTCATATTCTCCATTGTTGCGGCTCCTCTCTTCTCAGTCTGTCAGTAACGCTCGGTTTAGTTCCTGTCTCTATGAAGCCCCGCCTTCTAAAAAACACACCGTGCTGTGATTGGTCGACTGGAGCAGTGTGTTATGATTGGTCAAATGCCCCAAACCTTCAGAAAACTCGATTCTTCTCAAAATTGACTTCAAACAGGCGCAGCTCAGGCAATTTTTCAAAAAAGTTGTTTTTTTTAATAGAGAATGTGAAAATAACCAACTCATATTTGAAAATTTGCTCATTGCGACTTGTTTTGCCAGCACGGGTCACAAATGTCATGGAGGTATATTGACTGAGTAATCCACTATTGTGTAGAGGAGGGTCAAAATGACAATTTTCACCAGAGATTTGGTGCCAATCTGCAGGGGGTAAAATGTCTTTAAAAAGATGGAAGCATCATTATTTTATTTTACTGGTAAAAAAATGTTTTGCCCCCAGTTTGCATGCATGTAACTCAAGAAGTAGGGATGCACTATTGCCGATATCCGATATGCGGGTATTTTTCAACTCATTTTGGCCGATGCCGATACTCGTTTATTTTTTCCGCTTTGTTTGGAAACAAAACCATTTTGAGCAAAAACTTCTTTTCTTTCCAAAAAGTGGCTTTTTAAAAAATGTTATACTGTTGTCTGAGGTCAACTTATGACGTTTGTGTGGTTTTTACATTTAAAAACATCATAATGAATCAGTAATAGGCTATTTTCTGCCCTGGTTTTGATCGGTGAATATAACCGCAAATCACACACACGCGCGCAAGAAAGGACTGTTATTTCACTATTTAAGATAGCCCGTCGGCAGGGCGGTGATATGTTTTGGTAGCCGGTCTGAAAAACACACAGCCCTGGGACGTTGGGCTTTGCAAGCCCTGGCCCACAACATTACTGAGTCCGAGTCTGATCCCAAATGAACCAATAACGATTCCCCAGCCTGTGACAGCGTGCTACGGTATATAATCAATAGATATCAAACAATCTGTAACAATGCAATACTAACACATGGTGTGTTGCACCATTCCTGTCGGATCCAATATAGAAGGCACAGCATTGTGTTTTAATCGCAATATGTCTGCAAATCCTGAGTCTTGTTTACAAACGAATCCGCGGTGAAATGCACACGCGAGCTGGAACCGGCATGTTTATTGCTCAGTAGCGCGACCCGTTTAGCTCCACGAGCCGGTGGCATTCGATGAAGTCAAGGGTCGACATATTCTGAGATTGAGCGTTTTCTGGGCCTGGTGTCTATAAAAGCTTTTCTTTGACTAACAAGGAAGTTTTCAGCTCCAAAACTTACAGGATTTTCTTATCACAATGAACATTTAAAGGCTCAAAGGAAAGTTGATTTCTCAATTCATCACCGCTTTAAAGATAAATAAATAAATAAATAAAATAAATAATTACCGGCTATATTAAATAGTGAAATAATTAGGGGTGTCCCCGACTAATGATTTACACATTCGAATCAGAATTGTCGAATCTTTCTATAGTCGACCGATAGTCGAATCATCTATGTGTGTGTGTGTGAATGGGTTGGGACTGGGAGGGGCACCACAGTCAGCAGGAGGGTAAAACTATTTTTATTTTATTTTACACACTCCGCACTGCAACAACTTTTAATAAAGCCACCACAACTGCCTGCCAACTGACAGACGAACTGACAATGGCTTTCTTATTTAGGTTTAAATAAAAGGTAATGTGGTGGATAAACATTCGTAAAACGTTTTCTCATTACATTTTAAAGCCGCGATCGAAATACAGAACATCACACAAATATATAAACGAACATTTTGATAAATAAACCTAAACAAAATACCTGCCTAGAGAGGAAAAGAACACACTGACTGCAGACAGGATTTGCATTTCACATTTTGCGAAATTAAATTAAATCGGCAAAATTGCTGTGCCAGCATGCTTTCAGTGCAGCGCAACATCGAGACAACGAAAAACAATAAAAAGCATTAATTTACAGAATTAAATTAGAACAGAATATACATTACTAATAATAAAAAAATAGATAAAAACGAAATCAAGTCACAGGGAGCATAATAAATGTGTGCAAAATGCCAAAGTGCAGGGGGACATATGAAGACTTCATGCAAAAGCCTCTTAGTCCGTCTGACATCTTTCTTTAAAATAAGCATTTTTGACTGGTTTCTATGTATAGTACCGGTACTTCTGAATAGGCTGAGGCTGGGATTTAGTATGTTTGAAGTGAAAGTATTTTATGAACAGCATTCACTCAGTGCATCTTAAGCATCTGAACTTCATATATAAAAAAACACAAGCCACAGTTAAATTAAGTAACCCTGAGTGACCAATAAATAAAATAAAAATAAATAAAATTATTAAAACAACGAAAGTTTAGCCAGAATTGTGAAATTTCGCCGCAACAACAATAAACACTAAACAGGCAGTTTTTTAGCTAAACATGTTCACAGCAAATTAAAATTAGAAACGGCTGAAATTTTTGAAAACACTTGTACCCTACCCGATCGAAAAAAATCCATTCTTTCACTCTGCTTGTGTGCGTTTGAATCTTTTCGAATTGTGTGCGGGGAAAACCAGCTTGTTAACGTTGGCCGGCTGCAGTGCGCTCTTAAACTTGCCCGTTTTAAGTGGAAAGCCATATTTGTTGTTGATGAGTGCTAGCCTAGGACATGGGCTGTTGGCACAACTTGCATTTGACTTTTTTTGGATCATCTTTTACTATTTCAAAGTGCATCCACACTTTAGAGTTTCTTATTCCAGACATTAAGTAATCCCTGCCGCCAAGATGCGCCTCGTCTGTCACTGATCAGGGAAAGTGAAACTTAAATCTGTCACAGGGGTGGTTAGATGTATTCACACACACACACGTTAACAATATTTATTGAACGCTTCTTTCTTTTCACGTTTTTTTTTACAGCATTATCATAATTAAAGGCTGTATATAACTTAATATAACCATACAAAACCAGTAGTTCTGTGTGAAATTAGACATTACGCACCCCCATATTGCCAAAAAGGTATGATCCTCGTTTCATAACACTTCATTCATGATATCAGCACTGACCTGAACTAAATCATCGACTACACGTTCCAAACGAAACAGAAGGTAGTCACTTGGTGCATGATCTATATAATTTGCTATTAAACGCATATCATTAGCAATGGGACTTAAAAAACCCGCCATATTTAACAAAATTAGCATCCACAGTAGTACAGCCGTAGCCGACAGGACGATCCTGTTTAACCAATCCTGCATTGAGAGAGGTTAGGACCGCCTACCATATTAACATACGTACGCATAAATAACAAAATGTAGAAATGCATAAATAAATGTAAAAATAAATCAATGTAGAAAAATTATAGTATAACACAAATGATACAAAAATAGCACAATTCAAAAATGATACTTTAGACAAATTATTTATTTATTCATTCATTTATTTATTTAGAGCATTTAATTATTTATTCATTTATTTATGCATTTCTATATTTATTTCTTCATTTATTTATTTATTAATTTCAGCATTTAATTATTAATTTATGCATTTCTATATTTATTTCTTAATATATTTCAGCATTTAATTATTTATTTATGCATTTCTACATTTATTCATTCATTTCAACATTTAATTATTTATTTATTCATTCATTTATTTCTATATTTATTTATTCATTCATTTATGTATTTCTACAATTATTTATTTATACTCAAGTCATTTCTCGTCCTCCATATATCAGTCTGGCGAGTAAACAAATAAAATGTACTAGCCAATGGCGATCATATTGCCATGTTGTGCGTAGAGGATTGAAAACCGAGCGTTTCTTCAGAGAGCATCAAAACCAGGGCAGAAAATAGCCGATTACTTATTCATTATGATGTTTCTGAATATAAAAACCACGTGAACGTCATAAGTTGACCTCAGACAACAGTATACATTTAAAAAAAAAAAGCCAGTTCATGACACCTTGAATATCCTTTTAGATTTTGGTTCTTATGAAACTTTTCTTTTGGTTTCTTCATTTTAAAGACCCTATATGGTTAAATCCCAGAGATATGAGATCTTAATGCGGTTCCAGGAGTAAACTGGTCAATTGGACACATTTTTAGTGGTCAAAAACACCCTGTAAATTGGCACCAAATCTCATGTGAAAATGGCCCCTCTACACAATAGTGGATAACTCCGTCAATATGCATCCATGACATTTAGTATTTTGGCTTTCATCACTATTTATATTGCTCTTTCTTCAGAAAAAAATATGAGCAAAAAAAATTTAAGCCGGGAAAGTTTCCAAATTTTCAACATGGAATGACTACATCAAATCTCAACTGCTTGATTGTTTATATTGTCAGAAAATTTTTATATTATCACTATAAGGCAATCATTTCTTAAGATATTATAAACTAGGGATGCACCGATCCACATTTTTTCACTTCCGATCCGATCCCGATACCCGCATTTGGATATCGGCCGATACCGATACTATTCCGATACCAGAGCTGTGTTTGCTTTAATATTATTATCATTATTGTTGATTTTATATGATGACAAACTCCACTCAACAGGCAAGTACGATGTGAACATAATAGTGACCCAAATTATCACGATTATCAATTTATATTTGAAAATCAACAAACAAAAAATAAATCAAGCAGCTCTAAGCACTTTTTTAAGCTAGATTCTGTGGGATTTCCTTCCTTATAATGGCCGTCGTCAATGGCAACGCATAATGCATAAATCTCTAATATTATATCTAATAAGGCTTTCCTGTAGCTCAAACAGTAGAGCATGGCACTAGCAACGCCAAGGTCATGGGTTCGATTCCCAGGGAAAGCAAGAACTGACAAAATGTAAAATGTGTGCCTTGAATGCAATGTAAGTCGCTTTGGATAAAAGCATCTGCCAAATGCATAAATGTAAATGTAAATCTGTAAATATATTCTCAAGCAATATTCTCATCAGTGTTCTATCAGCTATGACACATTTAAATCTAGCATATTTTGTGTAAGAGCCCATACAGTATTCTAGTGAAATAAAGCATATATTATCATATGATTTGACAGTTTATTTGATTAAATATCAAAAATTCAGAGTGCATCATACCTAACACCTAGATGAACACTTTACAGTCAGTTTTATGACTAGTCATTCTCTTCAAATGCCATTTAAGTTAGAAACGTGTCTAGCCTACCAATGTTGTATGTAACTTTAGAGACGGTCCCTAGAATAGATTCGCGAACGTCAAGCCAACCTAATGCCAGTCATATCAGATGCGCTGTGGTTCTGCTGTGTTTTGTTTGAAACTATTTTCGGTGCTGAAATGTAACAAAAACTGTCAATCACTGTATGATGAATGAATCTCCTGCGTGCATCGCATGTTTATCTCTGCTTTGAGTGTAGATTTCAGCGAGAGTGAGAGCCGCGCGCGCGGAACAAAACTACGCTAATCTGAACGCCTCTGATTATTATATTCATAAACTCAATATAAACACGTGTGATTGGTTATAATGCGCAACATGATTATAATAGATGGCCTTTGAGAAGACCATAATAAGTTCAAAGTGGCTGGTGTGAGTGTTACACAGCCGAGATACACACAGATGGCGATTGTCAATGTCAAGCCCTGATTATTATTATCTCTTAAATGTCAAACTAGTCTTGTCTTAAGACTTACGTTAATTAAGCTGGTATCGGTCCCGATACCGATACTGGATCAGATCGGCCCCATCCCTATTATAAACCTTAGCACCATGATTTTCAGTAAGTCTGCTTTAAAACAATGTGTGTGAAACAATGACTATTAATGTGGATTATAATTCCTTTAGTGTAAACACTGATGTAATGGCGTGTTTACCTCGCTCCCGGTGAAGTGGCAGGGCAGTAAAGTCTCTCCGATGTATCTGGCCGGCAGCTTTCCAAAGTGAAATTTGGCCAAATCGATTAGCTCATTATGTGACACTCCTTAAAAGACAGAAAAACAATACTGGTTTATAAATCTGAGCCAGTAACAGACGTCAACAATTAATCCAAAGCCCTTGCATGATCAGTGGCTGCATCCCAAATCTCATACTTCCCAAATATACAGTGGCGAAAAACAGGCATGTCTGAATTCACTTTACTATCCCATGAGGCCACAGGAGAGGATAACATGGCGAATGTAGTGTGTCAGGATTACATTCATACTATAGAGCGTACTTTTTAGCGGTCGTGGAGTAATTATTTAAAACAAGTACCTACTCGAGAGAGTGTGTGATTTCGGACACAGCCACTGTTTCTTGTGCTTTACCTCCGGCTGCGGCTAATACAATCCGCGGGCCCTTGTAGTGTGTTGTGATGTATTCGACCAGATCCCCTCGGTTTATAGTTCTGCAAAAGATCAAAATGTAGGAACATCAGACTCATCACCCGGTGTTTTTACATTGCCTAGGGTTGGGCGATGTCTCCTAAGTCGGCAGTTGGCCATGTTTACAGTAAAACATTGTGATCTCTTTACATAAATACTATATAATTTCGTTATTTTACTAACCCAAATAATGACTCATCCGCGCTAGGTTACACGTGAGGGAAAAAAAGTCGCTTCCTTCCAGTTGTACACTTTTTGTTTAAATGTATATCTTTACATAATACTATTTTCTACTTCAAAACTATAATTTCGTTATCAACCCAGTGTTTTGTATGTTAATGCTGCTTTACGTGAATAATACCACAGGAGTGAAGCACAAAGATTTGTTTACAAAGGAAATAAAGTCGCAGTTAAATGTTACATCGCAGCCTAACATTTTATCCCACTGGACATGGACATATATCTCGTTTCTTTTCTCAAATCTTCACTCGCATCGCAACCGTTTTCACAGGGAATTATAAACGTTTCTTCCTTTCGTTTGTTTATAATTAAGTCATCATTCACATCCTTTACTGTGGGAAAGTATAAAAAACACTAAGACGAATAGGCTAGCTTTTTACTTCAAATTTTATTTAACACAGTTTGTGCTCATTATTAGACTTGGTAAGGCACGTCAAGTTTATTTGAATAGCGCATTTCACACACACGGGCGATTTTACTTTCGCTTTCTCTGGCAGTGAATAATCAAACATAGTGTTGTGAACTTTTATCTTCTAAAGTGTTGGAAACTCAGAAGATGAAGAACAGAAGTTATTTTTTTAATGAGAACTCACTGTGCTGCAGGTCGTCCGAAAACAGTCTGATTTAACAGTACAAAATAATGCAATTTATCTACATTTCAAGGGGAGGGATTATACAGCAGGGGAGGAGACATTCAAAATAGAGACACAGCCCAAACATTCCTGTCTCATCAGCCGTAATTCAATCAGCAGAACAGTGCCATTCAAATGCATAGATGCTAATCCAATCACTCAGGCAGTATTGCTCTAAACTTGTCATGGTAAATAGTCAGGAAGTGCATAAAGACATGTAAGGTGGAAAATAATCAAAGATATTTGAAATGGAACAAAATCATCTGCTTTGCTGTTGGCAGCCATCGTCGTGATCAGGATATTGAAATTGACTCAACCCCCTCCCCCTTAACGCCATCAGAAGGGCCAGGTGAAGTTAGAAGGACAAATGAATGAGGTTTTCGCACCTTTGATACAATGGGGGAAGTTTTGTCTGATTGGTTACTTTCAAATGTCTCACGGTTTGGTCTGATTGGTCAGTTTTAAAAGAGTCAGATTTGAATTTGGTGACTTCAGGGAAGAGGATAAAAGAGAATTTCATCTGTAGCTCGCGCTCTTTGGATTCTCTGGCTTTCTCTGGAGAGAGCCGTTCTTTAGCGCTCTCTCTCTCTCTCTCTCTCTCTCTCTCTCTCTAATTAAAGGTTTATGTTTACATCTATTTGAAACTATTTAGAGTATAACCATAACTAGTATTTGTGTTTCCTTTTAGAAGAGATTTATGTCTATGATGTAATTGACATTTTACATTTATTTGATTGTTACATTTTGATCCTTTCTGAATTAATCTGTAATTATTAACTATCTCCAATGTGGAACGGTATAATTGCAACAAAGGGTTAAAATGGAACGATCAGATGTATGATTAACTATCAAATATAGATGACCAAACAACCGGTTGGGATTCTCTTCTAAATGCGACAACTTTGATAAACGGAGTCAGATAAAGAATATTATAATCAAATCCATTCTTCCAGCTGAGACACTGAACGCGTGCGGCCTTCACCGCGGTTCGCTACCGATCCTTGGAGCGAATTCATGCGGTCTTACAGACAAAAGACTTAATGTCTCAAACACTTACACAGCCTGACGTAATCTCCTTAGAATTTCCTCGTTTACTTCAAAATGTAAAACACAAATATAGATAATGTTTTCAGTTATATTCTATTACATTGGAACCTATATATAACAATGTATACATTTTTAATCAAACATGTGGAAGATAAAATTTGCTCTTCAGAACTTTTACAACAAGTGTTGCTTTGCAACATCAGGAGAAAACATGAAGATGATATTTGAGAAGGTGTCTATCCAGCTTGTGTCCCACACTCATCTCAAAGCGCAGAGAGGCATATGACGCATCTTTGCGAGGAAATAGGCTATTAAACAAATTTTTTAAACTAATATTTAATTTTCTTATATTCTTTAGGATACCATTATTTACTGATAACTGTTTAAATGTTTTACAGGCTGTGGTGTGTTGTTTCACTGACGGAAGTGCTGAAATAAACACACATGCTTATGAAATGGATGTTTGAGCCTCGTTTATTATTTCAAAATGTAGGCTATATCTAGCATAGACTACAGTATTTAAAATATATGCGTTAGTTATACTCAATTTAATTTACAAAGCAATCCCTGCAAAGTTTTTAGTTTAACTATGGAAGAGGATTAATTTAGTGTGCGTCACACTCACAACAAGACTCGCAATGAGGGGTGTGGCATCACGATGGAGCGGCACCATGATATTGTGATATCGATATCACCATGACGATTATATCGTCCATCGGCACAACTCTAACATGCTCTGGTCAATTGTGGCCTATTTTGCTTCCATAACATTCAAACGAGTGGGAAGAAAACATCCAAAATACACATTCAAGTGTTTATTTTATTGCACTTTATCTATTTGTATCTGTAGATTACATATCATTAAAGGCAGGTTTTTTTTATAGTGTTGTCAAAAATATCGATATGTATCGATACTGAAATATCTGAAACGTCTCTCCTCTCCTCTCTGACTGACAGCGAGTTGACCCGCCTCCTCTCATTCAGTCCGGTTAACCCTCTGAACACGGCAAACGCGTGTTCTGCTGGATTTTTCCTCATGACAGCGTGTTAGTGTTTGTGTGACCGGTCTGAATTTCACGCAGGATTGCACATAACATTAATTCAACTAATTCCCACAGATTTCACTCTTGATTTGAAGCGCGCACACACACATTAAAGGAACTCCACTTTTTTAGAAAATAGGCTCATTTTACAAGTCCCCTAGAGTTAAATAGTTGAGTTTTATCGTTTTTGAATCCATTCAGCCGATCTTTGTATCTGGCGGTAGCACTTTTAGCATAGCTTAGCATACATCATTGATTCTAAACAGTCCATTAGCATCTCATTCAAAAAATGACCAAAGACACTTTCAATTTTTTTCCTATTTAAAACTTGACTCTTCTACAGTTACATCGTGTGCTAAGACCAACTGAAAATGAAAAGTTGCGACTTTCTACACCTATATGGCTAGGAGCTACTTTCTCATTCCTGCGTAATAGTCGCGGATCTTCGCGGCCGTACCATGGCTGCAGCGGCGCATGTTTTTACCTAATAAATGTTTTTACCTAACATAATAAACTTTTATAAATTTAACATATTAAGTAAACTGCACATATAAATATTATGTAACAGTGACAAACTCAAATGGTTGGTATTTACTTAAAGATAGGGTTGTGCCGATGGACGATATCATCGTCCATCGTGATGGCTGACCGACATCACGATGGAGCGCCACCATCGTGATGCCACGCCCCCGTTGCGAGTCTGTTGTGAGTGCGACGCACACTCATCCTCTTATAAAAACTTAGCAGGGATTGCTCTGTAAATTAATTTGAGAATGTAACTAATGCATATGCTATTTTAAAGGTCCCGTTCTTCGTGTTTTTTTGAAGCTTTGATTGTGTTTACAGTGTGCAATATAACGTGTGTTCATGTTTCACGTGTAAAAAAAAAACTGTATTTTTAACACAATTTACGTATCTGTACACCGCTGTTTTCACTGTCCTACAAAAGACTGAAGACTTCCTTTATTCTATGAAGTCCCTCCTTCAGAAATACGTAACGAGTTCTGATTGTGTCAGCGGTTCCCGTGTTGCGATTTGACAGCAGCTTAGCGAACGTGGAAAGGTCACGCCTCTTAACAGGAGATATATACGCGCTTAATAATCTCTACAGCGTCCCTGGGAAAGCCAAACAAAGGTGATTTGACTCCGGGATGAAAATAACAGCGTCTCGACGACATGGCGACAAACACACTGAAACGCAGCACTTCCTTTTCTCCACGCGACGTCCTCTTCTTCTCCACGTGGGACAGCAACAAGACCACGCCCCCTTTTTCGCGTTTTCTTGTGGGCGGAGGTTAGTCTGTTCTACTGCTCTACTGACGTAATTAAAGAAGGAAGTACCAGGATGTAGTCCAAGCCAGCCGTTCGTTGTAGGCTTTGAAAGGGAACTTTTGTTAAATAAAATATCTCGCTTGGCATTGAACTTTGAGCTTTATCATTTTACAGGTATTATTTATGCTCTAGCAGCAACATTACACACTAACTAAAGTTTGAACAATGGGATCACGAAGAATGGGACCTTTAAATACTGTAGTCAGATATATGTATAGCCTACATTTTGAAATCATTTGAGGCTGAAACATCCATAAGCATGCGTGTTTATTTTAGCACTTCCGTCAGTGAAACCACACAGCCTATAAAACATTTAAACGATTTTCAGTAAATAATGGTTACCTAAAGAATATAAGAAAATTTAATATTAGTAAGAAAAATATTTGATTCATACTATTTCCCCGCAAAGATGCTTCATTACCGTTCTGCGCTTTAAGAGGAATGGGACACAAGCTGGATAGACACCTTTCAAATATATCTTTGTGTTTTCTCCTGATGTTGCAAGGCAACACTTGTTGTAAAAGGTATGAAGAGCGGATTTTATCTTCCACAAGGTCAAGACATTTAGGCAATGTTTGATTATTCACACCCAGAGAAAACGAAACTAAAATCACCGACGTGTGTGTGTGAAATGCGCTATTCAAATAAACCAAACTTGACGCGCATTACCAAGTTTAATAACAAGAACAAACTGTGTTAAATAAAGTTTGAAGTAAAAAGGTATTCGTCCTACAGTGTTTTTTATACTTTACCACAGTAAAGGATGTGAATAGTTATAATAGACTTAATTATAAGCAAACGAAAGGAAGAAACGTTTATAATCCCCTGCGAAAATGGCGACGTGAGTGAAGATTTGGGAAAGGCAACTAGATTTCCATGTCCATTGGGATAAAATGGACTAGGCCTTTTGTTAAAAATCACGGAAAATCGAGTGACCAGATTGCAAAACAGAATGAAAAAGAGCTATCTGATCATTATTTCCTTTCTAGGCTAAAGCTTTGTGCTTCACTCCTGTGGTAATATTCACGTGAAACAGCATTCACATGCAAAACACTGGGTTAGTAAAATAACGAAGTCATTTTTTTAGAATAGAAAATAATATTTTTGTAAAGAGATTTAGGCTATTAAAATAAAAAGAGCTCAACTCTTAAGTGGAAGGAACCTATTTTTTCCCCCCTCACGTGTAACCTAGCGGATGAGTCATTATTTGGGTTAGTAAAAATAACGAAATTATAGTTTTAAGTAGAAAATAGTATTTATGTAAAGAGATAAATACTAGATCCCCCCCAAAAAAGACGATATCATCGACCATCACGATGTTTTACTGTAAACATCGTCAACTGCCAATTTAGGGGACATCGCCCAACCCTACTTAAAGAAATTGTCAGCTTTACTTGACTTTCTTTTGTTCATATAGCTAAATTGTTATTTGTAAAAATGACTCAATATAGTTGTGTGGATCCACTTTAAGTAAATTCAACAAATAATTTTTTTGAGTGTTTGTTTGTTTGTGTGCGGCACGTACTTGATATTCTCCGTAGGGCCCAGGATGGTTCTCCCGAGAGGCGTTTCCTGATAGGCTGTAGCGTGCAGGTAATCAAACACCACTTCCTGTAGGTTGGTCTCCACTTCCTGCATCTCTCTGAGAATGACTCCACGCTCCCGCTCGATCTCCGCCTCTCCCAGCGTGCTGTTCTGAATGATGTCAGCCAGGATTTCCACCGCTGGGAAGAGAGACGGATTTTCGACATTAAGCCGGTTCACACGCCTAAGTTAATCTGTCATTCACTTGTCCGAGTAAAACATTTGCTTGTCCGGATTTTTTTTGTAAATATAATCTATACTGAAGCAATATTCTCACCAGTGTTCAAACAGTTTTGACATATTTAAATATGCATATTTGTACCTTTTTATAAAGGGCATTTTTCCATAATCTTATTAAATATAGGATATGCTTCGGCTTTCCTTTTATATTCTTAAATTTGATCAATAAATTAAATTAGAATAAGACACTATAGGGCTGTTACCAATCAAATTAAATGATTTACACTGAAAAATTACAACTGCATTAAATTATGTTATGAGATTATTTAAAATATTTTGGAATATACAAATAAGAAATGTTGTAAAGATGAAACTAAACCACCAGTAGGTGGCAGCAGGTGACCGTCTGAATGAGCGAGTCATTGAGTCGATTCAGTGAAACGGCTGATTCATTCAAGAATGAGCCAGTCCTTTACGAATAGGCCATTGAATCTTTGATTCAACTGATTCATTCAAACGCTGAATCATTCACTAACACACACACTGATGCTGTGAGATGCGTTACGGTTCTGCTGTGATCTTTGTTTGGAACTATTTTTGCTGCTGAAATCGAACAAAAACAGTCAATATTGCTTCTTAAATGTCAGTGACTTAATGTTAATGAATTGTTTATGGAACTGGCGAATGAAATCAGTGTCATTTTCAGTCGTGATGGTATTCAGGAAAACACTCTTGTTAGTGTGATGTTGCTTAACTGTATCATATGTTATAAATATAAAAACTGCACAATTTTAACCGTGTATGTTAACGGAGTTTCTCTGTATGAGCGGCGCTCATTTGTTTTCGATGTTCTCCTCGAGAGGCGGCGCGAGCCTCAACAGCTCAACCTTCGTCAGTTTGTTTTATATTATTATCCACTATCGATCTCCACTTACACTGAATCAGAATCATTATTGCACTTTGGTGATTTCCTAGTTATTCTTTGTTTTGACGTTTTAACCAGGACACTTCTCCGTCGGGCAACTAAAATTATTTTTCACTTGCCCCTTCAAAAAATCCACTTGTCCCGGACAAGCGTTAATGTCAAGCCCTTCCCATAATGCCGTTCTGCCAATGATGATAGGCTAGGGCAGACCTGCAAACTCCTCAGAGTAAAAAAGGTGACAGTGTAGCGATTGTTTTGTTATTTTAATATGCAAATGGCATTTCTGATCGTGACTTAAAGAGAATGACATATTTAATATTTTAAAAATGATTATTTACAACACGGAAACGCCTGGAACTCAAGGAAGTGTGACGCATGACACAAAATTAAAGACTGACAGTAGAGGTGTAACGTTACACAAAACTGACGGTTCGGTACAGTAGTTTTACAAAATTGCTTTTTATTTCTTTTTTATATTTAACAGTGGTTTACTGAAGAAGAAAAACAAGTGTCTGTCCTTGAATTAATTAAATTATAACTAAAAGTTTATTGAAGATATTTCTGTAAATTATATAGGGAGCCCTTACTTGCACATTAATGTTAAACAGAGCCCAAACTATTAGCCGTAATTCAGTTGCTATTTATTTTAGGTATAATAATCAACACTCAAATAACACATAGTATGCAAACATGTAAACTTCACATAAGGCAGTTTTTGCATTAACTTCTAAATCTCATTATTAGGGCTGTCAAAAGATTAATCGCATCCAAAATAAAAGTTAGTGTTTACTAGGGGTGCTCCGATTGATCGGCAACCGATCTCGATCGGTCGATAATCGCTTTGGGATGATTGATCGGCGGTCAGGGTTGCCATATTGGGTGGTTTCCCGCCCAATTGGGCGGTTTCGCAATCTATTTTGCGGGCAAAAATGGGTTTGGGCGGGTGGATAAAAATTGGCCTGGTTTTGGATCAGTTCGGCGGGTTTTTTGTAGCCGAGATACCGGCACTTCAGATCCTTCTTCCTGCGACCCTCTGTTCAGCAGGCAGCAGTCTCACTCACTCACTCACTCACACTCTCTCTCTCTCTCTCACACACACACACACACACACACACACACACACACACACACACACACACACACACACACACACACACACACACACACACACACACACACACACACACACACACACACACACACACACACACACACACACACACACACACACACACACACACACACACACACACACCTCTGGGCTGGCTGACGTGCCCTGGCGTAAACTCACAACAGACACTCCCTCCCACTACCTTCAGCTCATATCGGTTCGTGGAATAAAGGCTATAGCTTTATGATATTAGGCCTAATTGTTCAAAATCACAGGTGTTAAACTCAAGTTTGCTATTATATTTAGCGTATGAAAATATTTGTTTGTGTAGAGATGGCCCGCCATGCGCCAACGTTCTGCTTCTGCAAAGAGCGCACAGACACGTTCTATAAATAATATGTTTAACGCGATTTTCATGTAATGTTATTCATGAATATGCATGTTTCATGTGGCTATTTGAAATAATTGAAATGTTAAAGTGGGTTATTTTGTATGTCCATATATCCACTCAATGTTTTCATGTTAGGCTGCTTTTGTTCCAAGCGACTTTTATTGACAATAAACTGACTCATTGATCGCCTAAGTTAATCGCATTATTTTCCGTAACATAAGCTTATAGTTTAATAGTATAATAGTCAGACTGAGGACGCTTTTGCATCCATTCCCTTTTCCTTTTTTAAACCAGAAATAAAATATGGAAACGCGGTTTCTTCTTTTTTTTATTTTAACACTGATTAAAAGAATTAGCAGATAGGTAATTTTCCTAATACCTTATTATTATTTTATTAAAAATAATATAAGTGTTTATAACTTTTTTTTCTTTTTTTTTAAATGTGTAAATATGCTCAATTGAATTTCTAACGTTTTTGCGGCCTACACAGATTCTAAAAGTGCCCATAGCAGTGCCTTTTCTTCTGGAATCAATAGAATGACTACGGTCAGCATAGAAGGTCCGTGTACTTTTTTGTTCATTCATTATTCTATTTCGGAATGAAAGATGAAATTTAAAAAAGGGTGCAGCTTGTTTTTTTGTTTAAAAGAAAAAAAGCAGAAATGGCTGTATTTTGTTTTCCAAATGTATTGTTGTCATCGTTGGACAACAACCGATCGTTTTTTTTATTTGTAATCATTATTTGTAAGTTTATTGTGTTTCATTTGACTGATCCTATCTTTACCTGGAAATAATTTTACAAAAGAACATTTGTAAATTGACATTTTTTATATGAATCTGTTCGTTTTTAGTTTATAAAAATGCAAAACGTAATTTTAAAAAAATCCAAAAATAAGTTATTTTATTTTGTGTGCATGGAATTTGTGTATAGCACGTTTTGATTTAAGTTTTGTTATTCAACATAGTATTTAAAAATAAAACAAACATTTTCATTTTTGTTTCCATGGTTAAAAACGAAAAATGGGCGCAAAAGTACATGGACCATTGCGTTCATTTCATTGAATGTTGTTTCTGAAATCGGATGGGCTAGTCGATAAATGGGTAATTTTAAAGCTTGTTAATGATTTCAATGTATTTAAACGAGAAACAAGCCAAAAAAAATTGGGCGGTTTTTTGCCAAGTTTTGGGCTGGAAAACCCTGCTGGCATCTGGCAACCCTGTCGGCGGTCTCCAAAAAGGCCGATCTCATGAACCGATCTCATGCTGACGACACATAAACCCGCACCTGCCGTGAGAGCGAGGGCATGATATGCAGCGACACCGTCTCGTTCTCTTTCCAGCGCGGGTAAAATAATTAGATTACATTAGATTCAACTTTATTGTCATTACACAAGTACAAGTACAAGGCAACGAAATGCAGTTTAGGTCTAACCAGAAGTGCAATAGCAGCAAGTGCAGGATATACAATGGTTGCATAAGTGCAGGACATGGAAATATACTGAATATATATAAATATATCTATAAATAGAGAGATGGTTATTACTATAAACAGAACTGAATTTACAGGTGAGTATGTACAGTGAATTAATATACAGATGGTTATTACTATAAACAGAATTTACAGGTGAATATGTACTATGAATATAATATACAGATGGCTAGTACTTTAAACAGAAATTTTTACAGATAGAGGTATACAATAATATGTTAGGCAAGATGAGGAATATAGCAGTGGATTAAGGTAGTGCAATAAATTATGGACAGAGCTATCCGAAAAAAAGTGTAAAAGTGCAGTGGAAAGTGGTTGCATATTACAGTTAGAAGTACGGTGCAAAATGCAAATGTAAACATTGGTACTATAAATACAGTCGGCAGTGCAAATGAGCATAATCCAGTTAAGATATGGTAGTGCAGAATGCATAAGTAAACAGTTGTTACTGTAATAAACAGTCGGTAGTGCAAATAACAAAGTGAAGGCAGATGTGAGGTAGGAGAGTTATCAGTTTATGAGGGAAGTGGATCAACGGGGGTTTGAGTTCAGTAAAGAGACAGCTCTGGGGAAAAAACTGTTCTTTAGTCTGCTGGTCCTGGTCCGGTGGATCCTGAAACGCCTGCCGGAGGGCAGGAGAGAAAACAGTCTGTGGGCTGGGTGAGAGGAGTCCTTGAGGATGCTGGAGCTCGATGCAGACAGCGTTTCCTCTGGATGTGCTCGATGGCAGGCAGTGGAGTCCCTGTGATGCGCTGGGCAGTTTTCACCACCCGCTGCAGTGCCTTGCGCTCCGCAATAGAGCAGCTCCCATACCATACTGCGACACAGTTGGTCAGGATGCTTTCTATTGCGCAGCGATAGAAGTTCACCAGGATAGCCGAGGAGAGCTGATTCTTCCTCAGTGTCCTCAGGAAGAAGAGGCGCTGGTGAGCCTTCTTGACCAGGCTGGAGGTGTTGGTCGTCCACGACATGTCTGCCGAGATGTGATCCCCAGGAACTTGAAACTGGAGACACGCTCAACAGCCATTCCATTGATGTGGATGGTGTCGTGTGTGCCTCTTGACTCTTTCCTGAAGTCCACGATGAGCTCCTTCGTTTTGGTGGTGTTGAGGAGCAGGTTATTATCAGCGCACCATGTGGCCAGGTGCTGGATCTCCTCCCTGTAGGCAGTCTCATCGTTGTTGCTGATGAGCCCAATCACCGTAGTGTCGTCCGCAAACTTGACGATGGAATTAGATCCATACACAGGCTTGCAGTCGGAGGTAAAGAGGGAGTAGAGAAACGGACTTAGCACACAGCCCTGTGGTACGCCAGTGTTGAGTGTGATGGATGTGGAGCAGATGGATCCTGATCGAACATTCTGGGGTCTGTCAGTTAGGAAGTCCAAAATCCAGTTACACATTGAAGTGTTGATGCCCAGGTCTCCAAGTTTGGCTATTAACTTGGTTGGGATGACAGTGTTGAATGCTGAGCTGAAGTCAACAAACAGCATGCGTGCGTAAGTGTTTTTATTGTCCAGGTGAGTGAGCACAGAGTGGAGTGCCATGGAAATGGCATCCTCTGTGCTCCTATTGCTACGATAGGCAAACTGGTGTGAGTCCAATGTGGATGGTAGAGAGTCTTTTAGGTGTTCCAGGACCAGCCGCTCAAAGCACTTCATAACGATGGGTGTGAGTGCTACAGGGCGGTAGTCATTAGGGCACCTCGGGCTAGAGTGTTTCGGCACTGGCACAATGGAAGTGCGTTTGAAGCATGTTGGTACAGCTGCTTGGGCAAGAGACAGGTTGAAAATGTCCGTAAAAACCCCAGCGAGCTGCTCCGCACATGCCCTGAGAACACGACCAGGGATGTTGTCTGGTCCAGCAGCCTTGTGTGCGCTGATCCGGCTCAGTGCCTTGCAGACATCTGTGGTGGAGAGTGTGATTGGTGGGTCAGCTGAGGGTTTGAGTTTGGTGGCAGTTTCTCTGTTGTCTCTTTCAAAGCGAGCATAAAAGTAATTTAGCTCGTTCAGGAAGTTGACATCAGTGGCTGCGGGGGTGGAGTGGGGGGGTTTGTAGTCACTGATGGCCTGAATGCCCTGCCACATGCGTCGAGGGTCAGAGTTGGAAAAGTGACCCTCTATCTTTAGCTTGTAGCAGTGCTTGGCCTTTTTGATGCCCCTCTTCAGGTTTGCTCTGGACGTACTGTAGGCTTGTGCATCTCCTGATCTGAAGGCAGTATTGCGTGACTTCAGCAGGAGTCGAACTTCCCTGTTCATCCAAGGCTTCTGATTTGGGTATGTGGTGATCTGTTTCTGGGTTGTAACACTGTCAATGGTGGTATTGATATGATCCAATACAGAAGAAGTGTATGAGTCAATGTCCGTGTGAGCACCACTGGTGGCTTGAGAAGCAAACACACTCCAGTCTGTGTGTAGAAACCTTTCCTGGAGTGTGGAATCTGCCCCCGCAGGCCACACCTTGATGGTTTTCACTGATGGCTTCACACGGTTGATGAGGGGAGAATATTTGGGGCTGAGGAACAAAGAGAGGTGATCTGACTGTCCCAGGTGGGGGAGGGGTGTCGCAACGTAAGCTCCAGCAATGTTTGTGTAAACATGGTCTAAGGTTTTGTTTCCTCTGGTGTGGCAGGAAACATGCTGGTGAAACTTGGGTAGCACTGACTTTAGGTTTGAATGATTAAAGTCACCTGCAACAATAAAAGCAGCTTCCGGGTGATCAGTCTGTTGTTTACTGATGGCTGCATGAAGTTCTTTCATAGCAAGCTTGGCATCAGCATCCGGAGGAATATAGGCTGCAGTTATAATGGTGGAAGTGAACTCCCGCGGTAGATAAAACGGTCTACATTTAACCATGAGAAACTCAAGGTTAGCTGAACAATGACTCCCAACAATAGCAGAGTTTGTGCACCAGGCTTTGTTAATGTAAATGCACAATCCACCGCCTCTGGTTTTACCGGAGCCATCTAATGTTCTATCCGCCCGGAGTGTGTGGCGTCCCGCTAGCTCAATAGCGGTGTCCGGTATTCCGCTGTTTAACCAGGTTTCCGTGAAGATTAGGACGTTACAGTTCAAAAGTTTCTTACTGTGTGTGATGCTGAGTCGAATCTCCTCCATTTTGTTCACTAGCGATCGTACATTGGCAAGGAAAATGCTGGGTAAAGAGAGCCGGTAAGGAGTTAGCCTTAGCTTAGCTCTTAGACCTCCACGCTTACCCCGCCTTTGTTTACGATCACAGCGCCGCCTTCTAGCACTTCCGCCCGGCCGGGCAGAGCGCATCGCCTCGGGCGTCCTAGCGATCTCAGGAAGGAGTCGAAGATTGTCCATAAAACTGTCGGAAATTCGCAAACCAATATCCAAAAGCTCACAGCGGGTGTACGTTGTAAAGGCACAACTGTTCTGTACGAACAGACCCAAGATGAACAAGAAAAATACCGCAAAATTGCAGAATCTGGAGAGAACCTGAGCCTCGCGATCTACTCGCGCCGCCATCTTGGTTGTAATTATAATGCTGAAGGTGAGGTACAATTCATATTTTTATATTAAATAACTTACGCAGTCATTTGAAAACTTTCTGTGGGACGTAAATTCACAAACAGCGCGCGTGAATCACCGCGTGCGCGCGCTCTCTCTCTCCCTTTCAAAATGCTCAAAAGGCTTCACATCAGCACTAAAATCAGCTGCACAGTTGACACAGGATTTGCCACTTTGCACAATCAAGGCAGTGTCGCATCGTCACTAAAGTTTATCATTTGCATTTATTTTAAGTCTTGCCAGTGTTCAAACCGCTTAGCACTCGCGCACGGTCTGAAGAGAGACACACACACACACACACACAGGCCATCTCACAAAAAGCTTGCGAATACAAATTGCGATGAAATGGTCAGATACACACAAATGTATGTACTAAATGACCGTCTTGACGAGTATGCACGTAAACCCCGTCGACTCGCGAGTGAACGTTTGTGCAGCTGTGTGTAACCTGAAGGGTCAAGGGTCAAGCCAAACATCACTTGTCTCTTCATCAGACACATATCCTTCAAGAATGATTTTATGTTCAATATTAAAATAAGAATGAATGATAATCAAGTTATAACCATTTCCTACATTTGATAAATCAGTTCTCTATATTCAAGGAGTGATTTTGGATATTGTAGTGTTTTAGTTGCTCTGTGCTTTTGAATCCAGATTATTCAGGAGCTGCTCTGATGTCTGTGTCAAGACGTGCTGACAGGCAACTGTCCTTGGTGTTGTAATACACTCCAGGGAGTAAAACGAGATCAGCATGTGTTAACTATATGTCTTACTGAGGTGACCCCTGGGGTCATCCATGTCACAGCTATGTGACTCTTTTGGGGAGAAATGTACCTCTCTGATACTTTTCTTTCTTTATAGAATAAAGTCACTTCTGTACTAAATGTAGTATCAGCATGTTTTGGAGAAGTGCTTTGTTGATAGTTAAGATGTCCCGACCTTGATGAAAACTGGTATTCTCTGGAGTATTGTGTGTGTGCGTTGTATGATTTGTGCAGATCCAGTATTGGAGATGGTCCTTTCGGCAGACGATTCTAGACTTGGAGGCGTCTTTTCTGTGATCTCCGAGGTCATTGGAGACTAATCTGGGCCTGGGCGACATCAAGTCTACGCATTTTTAGAGATATATGCTCCGATCGGTCTACGTGTGGAAAGTTGCTTACGTTGCATGTTGTTAGAACCAATCAGAATCATTCCACATGGCAGTAATGACGTGTCTAGACCTTGAAAACAGTATAACTGTTCAGAAAATTGTATGTCCGTTAGACGGAGGCGGGGAGACTGTTAGAGGGAGCGCGGCCTACGAACTCCTCTTGAGCTGGCTCCTGCTGATGAAACTGCAAACTATTCTTCAGTAAAATTTTCTTTAAGTAATCTGACTCCTGACTCCTGGTCTTCATTTTTCACTACTGGTCCTGGGTCCTAAGCTGTTACCCCAACAAACCGTATCCGTGTTCGCTCTTAAAGTGACAGCTGTCGAATAAACTGCTGCTGTCTCTGAGTTTCTCTTTGTCTTGTGGTGTTTGATGAACCTTTATGACACTCACTGCTTGAATGACTAACTTTTGCAACCTTAAGTGTAAGGATTAATCTAATTAAATTTATTCAGGGAAGACCAATATTAATTTACATTTGATTTCTTATTAAATGTCTTTAGTATTTCTTACCTCAATACTAATGTTAGACCTACCTGAAAATTAGTTTTTAAAAACAAAAATGCACTGCATGATCAAATATTTAAGTGAGATAATATACATTTATTATATACATTTATTTGGGAAAGATGGCCTACAGTAGCCTTAAGTTATCTCATTTTCTAAAATAAACACTTGGTGGTTCTTCAAGATCTTGACTCAGTTAATTTAGAGTTAGTTTCATTTCTACAAATGGTGCAAACTCTGCAAGATTGTAGATAAAAGATTGCCATTCCCCTGCCATTCTGTGATCGGCAATCGGCAGATCAAGATCTTGGTGATCGGCCCCAAAAATGCTGATTGGAGCATCTCTAGTGTTTACATAATATATATGTGTGTGTACTCTGTTAATTATGCTTGTGTGTGTATTTATATATAAATAATGTATATATTTAAGAAAAATATATTATTTTTCTATATATAAAACATTTATATATATTATAGATTATATAAATGTATATACATGCAAATATTTCTTAAATATATACATGAATGTGTGTGTATTTATATATAAATAATAATTAACAGAGTACACACACATATATTATGTGAACACAAACTTTTATTTTGGATGCGATTAATCGCGATTCATCTTTTGACAGCCCTACTAATTATAAAATAGTTTTTTCTCCAATTCGTTGTTGAAATATAATCATTTATATACAGTGTCTGTCATTTTCATGACAGGTTTATTTAAACACACATGAAATAATCAAGACATCACTAACAGGTTCAGTAGAATATAATGAATATAACGGCTAATATAGATCATATATTTAGTGAAAGAGTTGATTTCTCTAGTGAATAAAAGTCTGTGGACACTGAATGACTGCCTGAGGTAAATGTGATGCTAACGTTACATGACATTGTTTAGTTTACAGCAGTTATATTGACGTCTTTCCGCCGTTGAAACACTGATTGAGCGATTACACCACATATATACGTGACAGTAGGGCTGGGACGGTATGGATTTTTTCTTACCGCGGTTGAAAAGCAAGAAATTCCCGCGGTTCAGCGGTAAACCGCTTTAAATGGCTCCCGCTGGACTTTCGCGCACAGCCGCACACGCACACCCCAGCGCAGGCAATTGAACATAATAAGGAACATGTTTATTTTACATTTATTTTTTCACGTTTAGAACAGGAACAATTAGAACAGAAATGGAATGATATCTGGAAAAAAAGTGCTGGCAAAACGAAATATAGACTAGGCTATGGTTTACATCCCAGCCTTCATATTTTTTCCTGAGAGAGCAGATCAGATCACGACAGAGATTTGATGATGGAACAGCATAAACAAAGACAAACAAACATTTTTATTTATCGCTATTGATCAATAATATACATTTATTTGTTTATTTATTTCCCATATTTTTACTTTCAGATTACAGTCGTCGTCATTAAACAATAACTTAAACTATAACGACTTTTGCGCACACCCGCCCATATAATAGCCTATAGCCTAATATTTTATTTATATTTATAGTATTTATATTTTTATATTACATATTTTAAAATATTCAGGCTATTAATTTACATTTACAATTTACACCTCGTGTGCGCTTGTCTCAGTGGTTAATAGTTAGTCACTCGCTGCTCACACTACCTTGATTGTATATTATGCTACTTTTATTATTTATATTTTATAACATTTACATATTTATATTATTTTACATATCTCGTGTGGTGTGCGCTTTTGTCTCAGTGGTTCAAGGCTATTTAACGAAGACTTTTTAGGCTAATTTAACAAGGCTATTTAGGCTAATGATTGTATATCACACACATATATTATATATATATATATATATGTTATTTATATTACATAAATAATTTTTACATATTATATTAGGCCAATTTTTACATATTTATATTAATTTATATATAGGCTATATGCCTGTCTCGTGTGCGCTTTTGTCTCAGTGGTGCTATTTCACGAAGGCTATTTAATTTTACAAAGTGTCGCTGCTCACACTACCGTGATTGTATAGCCTATTACTTATTATTTATATTTAATATTTTTACATATTCATATTAATTTATATATCTCGTGTGCGCTTTTGTCTCAGTGGTTCAAATATTTAACGAAGGCTATTTAATTTAACAAAGTGTCGCACACTACTGTGCTTGTAAGCCTGCCAGACGGATATCTTTTTCGATAGCCTTTTAATGAAATTGGAATTTCAGAATCGCATAGCCAACTTATATTTAATTGCCTACAATAGATTATTTATTTATTATATTGAATGAAATTTCGCATGCCCAGCTTATTTGTAGTCAATCTTTCCCAAACAATAGTTGGAAGAGAGTAAAAACTTACCAGTACTAAGGAGTGCTGAGGCAGGTCCAGCTCAGTTTGTTCTTTCTGAAGCCGTTTTTTTTTTTTTTGCCAGCTATGGAGAAATCGGTCAGCGTTCGACACAAACCCATGGCCCGGGCGGTGCGTTCTTTTTCTGCTTTCATGTCTTCTATCTACATACCCGCTATTGTCGGATGCGCAACCATGTGAGAGAATTGTGTTAAGCAAGTGCAATTAAAAACTGAGGTCCTGCTAATCCGCCTGTATTTTATGCTTTAGTAAAATTAAATTCAAATTATAGGCTAAAAGACATTACACAGGTACAAATGGAATGTTATAATGGAACATTGCGCTCCCAACTCGCGAAAGGTCAGATTTGCTCCATCTTTTATGTTTTGTTTAGAAAAACTTGAATCCACATAAGACACACATGTCATTAGACACAATCCATGTCATTAGAATCAATGAATCCATGGAATTGAACACAACGTGCACACATGGGCAGGCCAATGTTTTTTTGTTTTTTTTTGCGGTGATGGCGGTGACGATCTCAGACCCGCGGTAGGCGTCACGTGACCGCGGTATTGCGGTAATGCGGTAACCGTCCCAGCCCTACGTGACAGTAAGTTGTAATGTATCCTCAGCATACCTTCAGATGTTCATTCATGTTTATTCTTTAGTAAGAGATGATCGATCGCCTTCACAGGTCTTCATCGATTCACGTAAATGACCCAATTGAGCGAGAAAACAGCGATTGTCACCGAAAAGCGACAAGTTTGCAGGTGTGGGCTGGGGTTTACCTCGGGGCAGATCTTTGGAGAAGGCTTTGGCGTAGTACACCGTCTGCTCTCTGGAGGTGTAAGCGTTCAGATGAGCGCCCATATTCTCAATCTCCAGTTCCAGGTCGAGCTGTGACCTCTTCCTGGTGCCCTGAAAACATTTCAATGACTTCTGAAGCTCATTATTTTAAGGTTTAGACATGGAGAATTTTGCTAATTTCTCTTACCTTAAACGCCATGTGCTCCAGGAAGTGGGCCGTACCATTATTGCTCTCGTTTTCATACCGACTACCAGCGTCAATCCACAGACCAACCTGGATCATGTGATTAGAATTTAAATATTGCACTTGTTTTAATAATCCTACCCTATTGTAATTGTTCCAAGCCACATGAGCATACGGATATATAAATTGATGAGCATACGGATATATAAATATATATATATATATATATTTATATATCCGTATGCTCATCAAGCCTGCATTTATTTAATCAAAAATACAGAAAAAAACAGTAGCCTAATATTGGGAAATATTATTACATTGTGTTCTTTTTAACTTTTTATTTATCAAAGAATCTTGAAAAGAGTGTCACAGTTTCCATCACTGACATTAAATCCTCATATTAGAATGATTTCTGAATGATCATGTGACACTGAAGAGTGGAGTAATGATGCTGAAAATACACCTGTGATCACAGGAATAAATTATATTTTAAGTTATTTTAAAATAGAAAACCATTATTTTAATATATTTCGCAATATTGCTGTTTTTTATCAAATAAATGCAGGCTTGATGAACATAAGAGACTTCTTTCATAATGCTGCATAATTTAAAAAAATGGTAATAAGTCCTTTCACGTCACCATTTCTCCAGCCTATACTTCGTTTAATAGGCCTGTAGGTGCCGGTGGCACTTGGGTTTTGTTAACTTTGATAGTTTCATGAAATAGTAACGGTGTATCAATATAGGCTACATAAATACAAGTGAATTTAACACTACTTACCATTAATGCGACTTTTGCTGCTAAATGGTTTTGTGCAGGGATTTGTTTGTTGTCAGTTAAAATCCATTTTGTCAGTGATGCAATTTATAAAATGAGCCAAACCGCAGGAAATCGTTCCACAAACGTTAGTTCGTCTGTCCATGTAATTTTCAACCGATTTATGAATAATAACAGAAAATTACCGCTTCACATCGCCCAATGGAATTTGAACTTGCTTTGCCAGATCAACGATTGGTTGGTGTGTATACATGACAAACGAGCATTGGTGAATTGTGTAATACTTTAAAATATATAGCTAATATATAGATTTGTAATTAAATCAACACATTAGCTCTGATTATGGATGAAAAAAAAAATATTGGTTTACTTTTTTCCCGCGAGGCCACGCACTCTCTGACAGGACCATATTTGGCTCGAGAGCCGTTTCCGAACAGTGGAAAATCAGCTGTCAATCAAAACGCACGCAACGCAACCCATAGCAACGCGTTATGGCAACGCCTCAACAGAAATTGTCCGACTTTTGAGCCGTTCGTTACTATTGTATACATTGTCATGTTATAATAATCACATTTATTTAGTTTTATTGACCACGATATTATCATTGATATTTGTCTGAGAGGGGCACTTTTGATTCATTTTGAAAAAGGGCAGGGGCTCGAGCACCCGGTAGGCGTCACGTGACCGCGGTAATGCGGTAACCGTCCCAGCCCTATGCGAGATGTGACATTTTATCTGAATTTTTTTTTTTTTTTAAAACCCCACCCAAATAAAATTACCTTACAAATTTTAATATTTAATAATCAAATTGATCAGACACCCGTGTGAGACAATAATCTCCCGCTCCCTTAGATGTGATGGTGAACTCACCGTGCACGTGGACAGCCCGGAGTCCTCAGATGCCACCCGGAGCCCGTTATCAAGGGTCGTGACCTTTGTCTCAGGTACATTTAACACCACGTGACTGGCAGCCTGAGTGGAGCCAGCCTGAAACACAGACATCACTTTAAATCATATTATACACTCATGGTTTACCGAGCAGAACTTAAGAAGGTAAATATTAAAACGGGTTTGAGTTGTAATAAAAAAATAATTATTGTATGTTTCACATTATGAGGTCCGTTTGCATCATCTTAGAGCGCAGACTCAACCCGGCTGTTTTTAATGACTTCATTTGTCTATATTTCGACATATTAAATGATATTAATGTTGTGTTTGTGATCTCTCACCCTTTTAGTCGCTGTCGTGTTCAATAATCGCTTTATGAAGTGTCTCCCCGCTGCGCCGAAAAGCTGCACGGACGCCGCCATGATGTGGGTGACGCTGATGAAAAGACGAGTTCTGATTGGACACGCCAAGGTCACGTGTTATTCAAACAAACGCGGCTGCGTCACACAATCTTTAATTATGATAATTTTATAATAATGTAGGTCGCATGCGTAAGCGCTACGAGGACCCTCGTATTCTTACGCCGTCTTGTGGAGAATTTTAAAACTGCACGATAAGTTCACCTTTGTTCAAGAGAGTACAAGATTAAAAAAAACACACGTGACGTTTATGTACATTTTTATTTGGCAGCAGTTTTGGGTGTAAGTAGTTACTAAGTAATTAGTTACTGTAATTTAATTACTTTTTTTAATACGTAATTTAATTACTTTACTTGTCGTGTTTTTGACTTTTTATCTCACTATTATGACTTAAAATCATATTTTTGACTTATATCTAATAATGGGGACTTTTAAAATCATATTTTCAACATTTTATCTTATAATTGACTTAGCATGTCGTATTTTTGACTTTTTATCTCACTATTATGACTTTTTAAATCATATTTTCAACAGTTCATCTTATAATTATGACTTACCATGTCGTATTTTTCACTTTTTATCTCACCATTATGACTTTTAAAATCATATTTTTTACATTTGATCTAATAATGAGGACTTTTAAAATCATATTTTTTACATTTGATCTAATAATGAGGACTTTTAAAATCATATTTTTTACATTTGATCTAATAATGAGGACTTTTAAATCATATTTTTAACATTTTATCTTATAATTATGACTAAGCATGTCATATTTTTGACTTTTTATCACTATTATTACTTTTAAATTCATATTTTTGACTTGATCTAATAATGAGGACATTTATAATCATATTTTCAACATTTTATCTAATAATGAGGACTTTTTAAATAATATTTTCAACATTTTATCTTATAATTATGTCTTAGCATGTCGACTTTTTATCTCACTATTATGTCTTTTAAAATCATATTTTTTACTTTTTATCTCACTATTATGACTTTTAAAATCATATTTTTTACTTTTTATCTCACTATTATGACTTTTTAAATCATATTTTTTACTTTTTATCTCACTATTATGACTTTTAAAATCATATTTTTTACTTTTTATCTCACTATTATGACTTTTAAAATCATATTTTTTACTTTTTATCTCACTATTATGACTTAGAATAATATTTTTTACTTTTTATCACTATGATTTTTAAAATCATATTTTCAACATTTTATCTTATAATTATGTCTTAGCATGTCGACTTTTTATCTCGCTATTATGACTTTTAAAATCATATTTTTGATTTTTATCTCACTATTATGACATTTAAAATCATATTTTTTACTTTTTATTTCACAATTATGCCTTTTAAAATCATATTTTTGACTATCTAAGAGGACTTTTAAAATCATATTGTAGTTATTTATCATCATAATAATATAAGATGATATAAAATTGCCATGAAATGAAAATCTCTCATAAACCTCCTCTTATGTTGCATATTTGTGTTAGTGTGGTTGTCATATTTTATATATTTCGAATTACTATTGTGTATGTAATGTCTTGCCTTGCATGTCCTTTCTAAACGGCTTGAATGTGCTTTGTACTTTTAATAAACATTACATAAATAAAACAAAATGTCTCTCTGCTGGAAATGACTTGTGTTTTTTTAGCCATTCTCAGATCTGAATGATGCTATAGCGTGACTAGTTTTGTCACTGTGATGATAAACACTTTACATTTGTAGCTAACAAAGCATGAAGAGATGGTTTGGTTTATTTTATGGGAGTCTGTGAAAGACCAGTTCTCATGTCTCATGTCAACAAAAAGACTGAATATGGAAATATAATAGATAAATGAGCTTGCGACTCATCATCAAACGTGACTCGGATTCCCATAACTGAACACAATCATGTCAGATCTGTAATGTTCAGTTTCATGTGGTGGTTTGTAGCTCATCTGATAAAGCACGGCACTCACAATGAGGTTCGATTCGCATGCAACACATGTTGTGCATCATCATCGTTTTCCTCCAAGTTCAAATCATCAGTTTGTCAGTGTGAAGAGAATGTCCGCTCGACCGGTGGAGCAGTGGTCTGAGCATTGGATCCTCACATGGGAGACCCGGGTTCTAGTCTCACCCTTATGATGCTTTAGTTTGATCTGGATCCTGGAGTTCCTTTTCAGGTGTAATTGCGCTTAACCACCACTAGGTGTAAAACAAAAGATATGGCCCCCAAAAAAAGAGATGTGAGAGTGGAAGTGCCAGTGGCTCAGTGGTGTGAGCATGACCTCTCTGTACGAGAGGTTCCCGGTTCGAGACCGGCCTGGACACTGAAGCGTGGCTGCATTCGAAACGGTCACCTGGTCCTGATCTGATAAAAGCAGGAGCGATCAGATCGAGACAAGAGGACAAGATATGGTTGGAAATGAAGGGGGGAGGCAATATCCAAAACTCCTCCCCCTGGGGATTTCTCGTACGATAACCAGCAGTGGTTATCTATTGCATCAAGATGTCGACTTATATAAAAAAATATCCATATTTCAGACTAAGTCAACAATTTTCCAGCTCCTTTTTCTGGATAACCCCGCCGCTCCGCCATCTTGAATCCTCTCCTCCGCCATCTTGAATCCTCTCCTCCGCACTCTGGACCAACTTTGCCCCATTTGCTTCAGTGACCAGGCCGGTTTCGAACCGGGAACCTCTCGTACAGAGAGGTCATGCTCACACCACTGAGCCACTGGCAATTCCACTCTCACACTTCTTTTTTTTGGGGCCATATCTTTTGTTTTACACCTAGTGGTGTTGAAGCGCAATTACACCTGCCAAAGGAACTCCAGGACCGGATCTGGAACCGAACCTGGATCTGGAAGTCCACTGACATGGATCGCCTTCTCCAGACATTTCGAAACCAGCAATGATCTGAATCTCGAACTTTGTGGCACTGCGTAAAACAATCCAGACATGTGGTTAATATCGCTTTACAAACCCAAGACTGTGTGTGTGTGTGTGTGTGTGTGTGTGCGTGCGTGCGTGCGTGCGTGCGTGCGTGCGTGCGCGCGCAATGTTTGATCTGTGGAAATGGACACATGCTCATTATATTTATAATACATATATGCATTTTTCACGTGTCCATTTATTTTGCGCACACCACAAATACAAGCAACTCTGAAACATTTCAGACAATTTATTGATGATCTACTAATCATATACGCTATTAATGATTTAAAGCAGTATGTCAATTGTCAGCAAACCCATTTGACAGAGAACGTGAGAAAACTAGAATCTAAATATAAGAAACTTGTGAGGAAAACCTTTTTTATTCAAAAGTTAGGATTTACAGACCCACTCAAAACTGAGATTATGATTTGGCATCGTCTGACATTTTCCAGCCGTGTTAGAAATTGTATTTTCTGGCTATATTAATACAAAAGAAAAATATGAGGTAGATAAAAACATCAGCTTAAAAAAAAATACTCTTAATTCTCCATGTACATTCAAGTCAAGTCAGCGTTTACTGTTACTTGTGTGTACTTTTAATGAGCTAATTTTACCTCAAATGCGTTCACTTACATGTACAGCACATGGCATGATTGAAGTATAAACTGTACACACATAATACAGTAATATAGAAAGTATTACAACGGTCTCAGGTACAGTTTATAGCCTCCGCTGGTAACGTTACAGTACGTAACTAATTTACGTAACATCACGTGGTTCGAAATTAACGGTCGTGCATTCGTGTTTATATAATATAAATCTACATGTATTTACATTCTAATACGTTTTTTATTTTATAATTATTATTTAGTTTGGAAAGTAATAGTTTGTATAGTAATAATATTGAACATTAGTAAATGTTTTACAAGCTACGAGCTTCACAACAGCCTGAATGTTTTTAAATGCTCGTCAGAAATTTTTTATTAATATTTTGCTAGTTCTAAATGGTATTATTAATATATTATGTAGACTCTTACCTCGTTAATGACTCGTTTTCTGGAAAAATCCCCCACTTGATGAACGACGACGGCACGCTGTGACGTTCTTAAAGAGACGAGCTCTTATTGGGTGGAAAAACGTGTCAGATTTTTTTTATAGCATTTTTTTATTAAGTATAGAGTTATTTTTTTTAATAAACACAACGAAGTGACATCAAAGTCGGAGGACATTATCAAAGTTAAACATTAAATTCGGTTATATGACCGGCAGGTGGCACTCACACCAACAGTGAACGAATTATTTAAAGGGACAGTTCACACAAAAAATAAAATTCTGCCATTTCCTCACCGTCAAGTTGTTCCAAGCCTATATGAGTCTCTTTCTTCTGCTGAACACAAGAGATGATATTTGGAAGAATGTTAGTTGATGGCCCCCATTTACATTCATAGTATTTTTTTTACAATGGAAGTCAATGGGGACCATCAACTGTTTGATTACAGACGAAAGAAACTCGTACAGGTTTGGAACAACTTTAATGATTTTTGGGTGAACTACCCCTTTAAAAGTGAGATATTCAGTTGGATAAATGGAGTCGTAGGTCAGGTTTTAGATATATTGTGTGTGCTAGATATCATTTGCATGTGTTTTTAAAGAATAGTCTCTTCATTCATTCGGTGACTGACATTGCATGCAAAAAAAAAAACACCACTCACAATTTTCAATGAACAACAAGCCCTTCATACAACATTTTTTTATTGGTTAAACAGACAAAAAATCTTTCAAAACAATAACAAACAGCATCCATCACTGCATGATCCTGGCAAGAAAAATAATATCATTAAATATACAAAAACCAACTTACCCAGCCGCTGCTAATTGCAGATTGATGGATGCTGAACACATACTGTTGTCAGGTAGAAAACAATGCCAGGTGTCACATAATAAAGACGTGCGATGGGAAACAGTGGGCACTTCCTCTGAAGTTCAGTCCAGAGACAAACTGTACATTTAACACAAGATCTCCTGCAATTGATGGAGGAGGAGTATAAAATCCCTGCTGTGAACAGACGCTATAGTCCATGTTTGGTGCGGCCCGTGTCAGGACTCTGGGGGCGTGGCCTGACTCGGGGCGCCACTGCGTGTGCGCAGCTGTGATTGGGCGATGTCTGCGAGAGCTGACTGGATCTTCTCCAGAAGCATGTCTCCTCTGTAAACCACTTCCTCTAGACGGGCCGCGGCTTCCTGGTTCTCCTCTTCCAACTGCCTCAGACTGGCGGCCTGTGAAACGAGAGGGAGGAGACGGATTAGATTAGACTCACATCCATCATAAAAGAGCATCTGTCCATCATAAAAGTGCATCTGTCCATCATAAAAGAGCATCTATCCATCATAAAAGAGCATCTATCCATCATAAAAGTGCATCTGTCCATCATAAAAGAGCATCTATCCATCATAAAAGTGCATCTGTCCATCATAAAAGAGCATCTATCCATCATAAAAGTGCATCTGTCCATCATAAAAGAGCATCTATCCATCATAAAAGAGCATCTATCCATCATAAAAGAGCATCTATCCATCATAAAAGAGCATCTATCCATCATAAAAGTGCATCTGTCCATCATAAAAGAGCATCTGTCCATCATAAAAGAGCATCTATCCATCATAAAAGAGCATCTATCCATCATAAAAGAGCATCTGTCATCATAAAAGAGCATCTATCCATCATAAAAGAGCATCTATCCATCATAAAAGAGCATCTATCCATCATAAAAGAGCATCTGTCATCATAAAAGTGCATCTATCCATCATAAAAGAGCATCTATCCATCATAAAAGAGCATCTGTCATCATAAAAGAGCATCTATCCATCATAAAAGAGCATCTATCCATCATAAAAGAGCATCTATCCATCATAAAAGAGCATCTGTCATCATAAAAGAGCATCTGTCCATCATAAAAGAGCATCTGTCCATCATAAAAGAGCATCTAATGCTGAAAGATGGAGCAATCCCAGCGATTAAGGTTCACGGTTGTGTTTTGGTAGCAGGCGGTGAGTAAAACTGCTTCAAATGTCTTTGTGTTGTTAGCTATCGATTCCATTGTTTTTCTATGTAAACATGCATAGCTTAGCGCAATCGCTGCACGCTCGTCATTCTTTAGCTCCGCCCACACGACACGCCTCCAGCCGCTCTGCTTTTTTCGGAAAGACTCGGTACAGCGTATCTTTCTTTTATAAATATAATAAAACTAAAGACTTTTCGGAGATATGAAAGATGCAATACTACTCTATAGGCACTCAAGATTGACATGAGATTGACTGATTGTTTAACCCCCCCTTTAATGTGTCGGACCGGGCTTGATTTTTTTAGCCTTTTTTGATGAATTATTTAAATGAGGAATATTGTGACGTGTTCGTTCCCGGAAGAAAACTCAAGACTACAATGGAGGCGTTTCAGGGAGTTCAGAAACACTGACACTGATAAAGAGAACAATAGAGCAAGATGAAGATGGAGGAAAGCATTATAGACACCTTTAAAATACAGTAGGCTAAACAATAGTGGGTAAACATTAGGGCTGGGTATTGACACAAATTTCACAATTCGATTCGATTTCGATTCACAAGCTTTCTATTCGATTCGATTTGATTCAATTCAATATCGATTACTTTAGATATTGAATATATATTTCCTATATACTATAGGAAAACAAATTTCTGAACTATGTTGTAAACTATAGGAGTCAGTTGTACTACATTAGCCTACTAATATTGAAGGTAAAAAATGAACTGATTTGTATACAAACACTTAAATTACACTAAATTATGTTTTTTTAATAAAATAATAATAACGTTATAATATTAACTTTACCATTACATAATCATAATTCTACTCCAATTCGTTTTTATAATATAAACATTTGGCTGTCATAAAAACTTGCCAGATTTATTCATAGGCTACATACATGCATTAAATATTGAAGGACGTTAAAAATGACAATGAATATCCTATGTAATGGTGCATATAATTATCAAAATGCTCCTCTCTAGAGTTAATTTTTCTAGCTGACTAACGAGTTTATGGACACTGGATATGGTTTTTCTGATGTAAATGTGACGTTACATGACATTTACAAGCCGTTTTACTGACGTCTTTCTGTGGTTGAAACACTGATTGAGCGATTCTATGTGACATGATACTGATTTCGTTAAGTTGTCCTGTATCTTTTAACACACTTTCAGAAGCTCATTCATGTTTATTTCGCGCTGTTACTGGTATAAGGCGGAAGAGAAGATCTGTTCATGTTTGCCCCGCTGCCGGTTCTCTAGAGCTGAGCCAGAGCGATCTCGCGCCACAGCACCAAAACGGTATTTATGCTTTTGAATTTCGTAAAAATTTGAAACTTTGTTTCATATCAATAGTAATAAAGCACAAAGATTATTGCGATTTATTGGATGGGAGGTAGGGATCGAGCGATATGAATTTTTTAGTGCCGATACCGATTTTTTTCTCATCAGCCTTAGCCGATGACCAATACGGGCTGCCGATTTTCTTGCGCCGATATTTGGAGATAAATAAAAAATAAAATTGTTAATTTAAATAAATTCTGAAAATCTGCACACAGTATCAACATGCAAGCAGCATAATAAAGTGCACACTGACTGTACTATACTTCATTTTAAAACTATTTACAACCTAGTCATTTAATGGTTACACTCTAAAAAATGCTGGGTTGAAAATAACCCAAGTTGGGTTGAATATGGACTAACCCAGCAATTGGGTTGTTTTGACCCAGCGGTTAGGTTAAATGTTTGCTTAAAACAACCCAGTCGCTGGGTTATAACAACCCAATTGCTGGGTTAGTCCATTTTCAACCCAACTTGGGTTATTTTTAACCCAGCATTTTTTAGTGTGTAGGTGCACTTCACTTAATCTCTTGTAGAGCAACACCAGCGGTAATTCAGGAAAAAATCTCCCAATGCTCCACGTTAAACTTCAGTCTTTCCACTTTTTACCATCGTGTCAATTCTCAATTGATTTTGATTAATATGCGCGAGGGAGAGCAAGAGAGTTTGAAGACGGTGAGAGCTGCCCTGTGGACGCCTGTCTGTAAATAATGCAGGGAAAAAAATATCGGCAAACGTTAGGGTTGTGAACCGAGAACCGGTTCTTATGCAGAACCGAAACTGATTTTTGAAAAATACCAGAACCGCGCGAAATTCCTAAGTTTCGGTTCCGAAAACGGTTCTGCTGCAATGTGTGTGCGAAGCGCTGGAAGCGAGTGACAGCCAGTGTTGCCAAGTCCGCGGTTTTCGCGCGGAATTGGGCTACTTAAACACTGTTGCTGCGGGCTGTGCTTCATGTCCGCGGGTTGAAGCGACCCCAATTATGTGATATTTAGCCCCGGAAATGCGAATGTTACCGGAGAAGCCCCCCTGAAACGTGATTGGGCTTGTTTTGGGCTAGTTTTGAGTAGCAATTGTGCGGGTTTTGTTGTGAAAACCTGGCAACCCTGGCTCACCTCATCATGAATATTAATTACGTTGCCTGCCGCTTCCAGGAGTGCAGCAGTTCAGCACTGAAAGCCCTCGCGCTACACATTTACGGTTTTGCGTCAGATATTTTCTCGTTGACCACCAGCATGGCGAAGAGAAAGTCACAAGTATGGATTCATTTCCAAAGAATGAATGATAATTAAGCAAAATGTAACACATGTGAAAAGTTAATAACATGCAAAGGAGGCTGCACTAGCAATTTGACAAAACATTTGCTACAGCACAGAGTGCCACAGGGCTTATACCAGATTTATCGTGAAAGGCCTATATATATATATATATTTGTCAACCGTTGAGTCACCATGGTTTAGGTAAGCGTTTAGGCACAAATACCTTTGTAATGCTGAATTGCAATTTATTATTTACAAGTTCACTGAATAACTGAATTACTATTAAATTAATATACAACTAATTAATAAATATAACTAATAAATATAATGTATAACTTGGTTTTATTCAGAGACAGAGAGATAAAATGTAATAAGACAATTTCAGAGGTGTTCATTTGAAAAAAAATGTGTTGCAAGATTGGCTTAATTAATACTGTAATATATGTACAGTACAGTAGGGATGGGCGATATCTTATCGTTTGCGATATACCGGTAAAAATTCTCCCCACGATAAGAATTTGTCTTCCCGCGATAATAACGATAAAGCCTAGTTGATGGCGCGACCCATCCGCACAGTGCCGCCGCTGGCCGTTATTACTTTATGATGGCCGCGTTGGCTGCGTTCGTTTGTATGGCTGAACGGGGGTTGGAGAGAGAATTTTCTTGTGGTGCCCCCGCAGCACTCGGTGCCCTAAGCGCCGCGCAATGGGAGCGGCGGCACTGAATCCGCATCTCACGTGCAGAACGAAAACAACTATGGCGAAAGCTGCTGAAGAGTTCATAGCTAAACGAGGGGCTAACTGAGGGCAATCTGAACCTGTACATACAGATGTATTTTCACTCGCTGAGCACTTGGACTGAGCGCTTAAGAGATTCGCTCTGTCTCAATCGATCGGTAAAGCACACTATTTCTGTTCAACTCAATGAATGCGCAGTGTATTTGACGCACATTTAACACTAGTGTGAGGCGCGCGACTGAGAGCGCTCAGTGTTTCACACACACTCTAAGAGAGAGCGAGAGAGTCTTATACCACACAGAATTGACGTGCTACAAGTAAACAATATCCTTTTGTTGTATTTTCCTGTATAATAATGGCGTTTATTTGGAATTATTCAGCCTTTCATGAAACAGGAAGAAACGAATGCACAAACGGGAATCTCATTGGCTGGCGCGCACCTATTACTGTGTTTTGATTTCAACAAATCAGTTTGAATGAGCGCTGACAACGTGATTAATATTCATGAACCCAGAAGCTCATTAATCCTTAGTGCAGTTTATTTTTATTAGTAGAAGAATTCGTGGTATTATTATCTTTACTCAAATTACTGAAGTTCTATCATTAAATCATTATTTTAAATTTTTTTGTAATCTGAAGACATTTTTGGGATAATTACTTTTGCTGTCTCTGCTATTTTTACCACTGTTTGCACCATGTATGAATAAATACAGAATCGGTTTACATGTAAAACTTGTCATTGATTTCAAAATTATTATTGTTTGTATTGTGTGATGTTTTTTAGCACAGTTGCACTATTTAAACATTACCTGTACTTTTACAGAAGACAATTATATCTGCAACTTTTCCATTTCTGAAAAGGCTGGTGTGGAATTTCACATAAAAAAATAATTAATTATATATGTATATATATATGTATTATAGGAGCCTATTTGATGACAGGTACGTTTTACTAGATCATTGTTTGTTTTTCTGAGTCTCTCAAGAATGCATGCAGCTTTCACTTGTATCCAAAAACATGGGGAATGATACTACATTTATCGTCATTGATATCGTTATCGCAATAAATATTAGAAAATATCGGGATAAATTTTTAAGTCCATATCGCCCATCCCTACAGTACAGGACTTTTTTTGACATTGCCAACCTGTAAATTAATTTTAGAGAAAGTAATAAACACAAAATGGATTGTTTGAGTTGCGTATTGTGCCTTTTTCCTTTACCACTATTTAAAGGTGGTATAAATTTCTCACGATTCCCAACCCTAGCGAACGCATATCGGCCGGCCGATATATCGGTCTAACACTAATGGGAGGTGCGCTACAATGTTTATTTCATTCATTAACTAAAAACAGGATGACTAATCGATTCTTGGGATTTAAGAATCGATATTGTGTTGTAAAAGTGAGAATCGATTAAAATTGAGAAATCGATATTTTTTACCCAGCCCTAGTAAATATGCCTGTAAATGTACCTGCAGTGCAGCAGTGGACTCTTCACTGGGCAGAGAGTCGATCAGCACGTCAACATCTTTTGCTGTTCTTGCTATCAGTGCGGCAAACAGCTGAGCGTACTCTACAAAAACACACAACATGTCAGTTAAACAACGAGACGATATGTTCTCGCGCCCCATTGGCCCTGGTCTGCGCACCTTCTGTGGGGTTGGAGGGCTGGTCTTTGTTGATGGCAGTCTGGATGTTGCTGAAGGAGGCCGGTGGGGCGCACTGCTGCAGGACACCAATCGCATTACAGAACTGATCCGCCAACTGAAACACACACACACACACAGCAGTTAATCACGCACACAATACACCTATGCAGTTGGTTTAGTGGGTATTCGTCTTTGCTTTGTTCACGACCAGAACGCATTAAATGTTAAAATAGTGTCGTGTAATAACTAATTTTAAAAAAAAATTTACAATGGAAATGAATCAATCGAATACGTACTTTTTTTTTTACGCAATTAATTTCGGTTACACTTAAGAATAATGGTCATTAGTTAACTGCTTTGTTCATGGCCGGAACGCATTAAATGTTAAAATAGTGTCGTGTAATAACACATTTTTTATTTATTTTTTACAATGGAAAGAATCAATCGAATACGTACTTTTTTTTTACGCAATTCATTTCGGTAAAACTTTAGAATAATGGTCATTAGTTAACTGCTTTGTTCACGGCCAGAACGCATTAAATGTTAAAATGGTGTCGTGTAATAACGAACAAAACTTTTTTTACAATGGAAATGAATCAATCGAATACGTACTTTTTTTTTACGCAATTCATTTCGGTAACACTTTAGAATAATGGTCATTAGTTAACTGCTTTGTTCATGGCCAAAACGCATTAAAGGTCCTGTTCTTCGTGATCCCATTTTTCAAACTTTAGTTAGTGTGTAATGTTGCTGTTAGAGCATTTATAATACCTGTAAAATTATAAAGCTCAAAGTTCAATGCCAAGCGAGATATTTTATTTAACAGAAGTTCCCTTTCAAAGCCTACAGCGAACGGCTGCTTAGGACTACATCCTGGTATTTCCTGCTTTAATTACGTCAGTAGAGCAGTATGTCGACTAACCTCCGCCCACAAGAACGCGCGAAAAAGGGGGCGTGGTCTTGTTGCTCCCGCGTGGAGAATAGGAAGTGTTGCGTTCGGTTGCGTTCGTATAGTTTGTTTGTTGCCATGTCGTCGAGACGCTGTTATTTTCATCCCGGAGTCAAGTCACCTTTGTTTGGCTTTCCCAGGGACGCTGTACTTAGAGATCATTGAGCGCATGCATCCCCGTTATGGTAAGAGGCGTGACCTTTCCGGTAACGTGCGCTCTGCGTGCGCTAAGCTGCTGTCGAATCACAACACGGGAACCGCTGGCCCAATCAGAACTCGTTACGTATTTCTGAAGGAGGGACTTCATAGAACAGGGAAATCTTTCAAGCCGTTTTGAGGACAGTGAAAACAGCGGTATACAGATAAGTAAATTGTGTGAAAAATACTGTGTTTTTTTACACGCGAAACATGAACACGTTATATTGCACACTGTAAACACAATCAAAGCTTCAAAAACACACGAAGAACGGGACCTTTAAATGTTAAAATAGTGTCGTGTAATAACATTTTTTTTTTTTTTAAGCAATTAATTTCGGTAAAACTTTAGAATAATGGTCATTAGTTAACTGCTTTGTTCACGGCCAGAACGCATTAAATGTTAAAATGGTGTCGTGTAATAACAAGTTTTTTTTTTTTTTTTTACAATGGAAATGAATCAATCGAATACGTACTTTTTTTTTTACACAATTAATTTCGGTTACACTTAAGAATAATGGTCATTAGTTAACTGCTTTGTTCATGGCCAGAACGCATTAAATGTTAAAATGGTGTCGTGTAATAACAATTTTTTTTTTTTTTTTTTACAATGGAAATATATCAATCGAATACGTACTTTTTTTTTACACAATTAATTTCGGTTACACTTAAGAATAATGGTCATTAGTTAACTGCTTTGTTCATGGCCAGAACGCATTAAATGTTAAAATGGTGTCGTGTAATAACAATTTTTTTTTTTTTTTTTTACAATGGAAATGAATCAATCGAATACGTACTTTTTTTTTACACAATTAATTTCGGTTACACTTAAGAATAATGGTCATTAGTTAACTGCTTTGTTCATGGCCAGAACGCATTAAATGTTAAAATGGTGTCGTGTAATAACAATTTTTTTTTTTTTTTTTTACAATGGAAATGAATCAATCGAATACGTACTTTTTTTTTACACAATTAATTTCGGTTACACTTAAGAATAATGGTCATTAGTTAACTGCTTTGTTCATGGCCAGAACGCATTAAATGTTAAAATGGTGTCGTGTAATAACGAACAACATTTTTTTTACAATGGAAATGAATCAATCAAATACGTACTTTTTTTTTACGCAATTAATGTCGGTTACACTTAAGAATAATGGTCATTAGTTAACTGCTTTGTTCATGGCCAGAACGCATTAAATGTTAAAATGGTGTCGTGTAATAACGATTTTTTTTTTTTTTACAATTGAAATGAATCAATCGAATACATACTTTTTTTTTTTTACGCAAATAATTTCGGTAACACTGAAACACACACACACACACACACAGCAATTAATCACACACACACAATACACCTATGCAGTCGGTTTTGTGGGATTACAAATTTATACATTGTTTTATATAGGTTCTAATGTAATAGAATATAACTGAAAACATCTATATTTGTGTTTTACATTTTGAAGTAAACATGAGGAAATTCTAAGGAGATTACGTCAGGCTGTGTAAGTGTTTGAGACATTAAGTCTTTTGTCTTTATGCACTTCCTGACCATTTAACATAACAAGCTCAGAGATTGGTGATACTCAAATTTCCCAAAACCTGTATTTTCCAGGCCTGTTCCTGTTCTCTTCGTTGTTTTTAAAATGAGCACCATTTGTCTTTAATGACTTTTGGAGCCCCTGGCTGATTGAATCTATGCATTTGAGTGACACAGTTATGCTGATTAAATCAAGCATTGAATTGCTTAGAGTATCTCCTCCCCTGCTGTATAATCCCTCCCCTGAAATGTATATAAAATACAATGTTCAACTGGCTTTAGTCAGACTTGGAACCTCAGCGGAAAGACAGCACGTTTTTTTTCTCAATAAAGAATCCTGCTGAAAAACCTATCCAAGTTCTCCTGGTCTCTACTTCAAGAAACAACAGAAGTTCACAACAGTTTAGTGGGTATTATTCGTCTTTGCTTTGTTCATGGCCAAAACGCATTAAATGTTAAAATAGTGTCATGTAATAATTTTTTTTTTTTTACAATGGAAATGAATCCATCGAATACATACTTTTTTTTTTACGCAATTAATTTTCGGTAACACTTTAGAATAATGGTCATTAGTTAACGTTAGTTAACTACATTGGACCCACTTTATATTAGATGGCCTTAACTACTATGTACTAACATTTTAATTAATCATTTGATACAATATACTTATTGTGTACATACATGTTTTTACATTGTACTTACATTTTTAAAAATACCTGCATATAATTACATCTGTAATTAATTTCTGTAGTTACATTTGTAATTACACAGTTGACACTTCCCTTACACTTAACCCTACCCTTAAACTTACCCAAACCACCACACCTGTCCCTAACCCTACCCATATCCCACCTCAATATCACCAAAAGTGTTTTGCAATACAATTTGAACACAGTAAGTACATTGTACTTATTGTTTGATGTACATAGTAGTTAAGGCCACCTAATATAAAGTAGGGCCACTACATTAGTTAACATGAACTAATAATGAACTGCACTTATAAAGCGTTTATTAATCTTTGTTAATGTTAATTTCAACATTTACTAATGCATTATTAAAATCATGTTAACATTAGTTAATGCAGTGTGAACTAACATGAACAAACCATGAACAGCTGGATTTATATTAACTAACATTAACAAAGATGAACAAATACAGTAACAAATGTATTGCTCATGGTTAGTTCATGTTAGTTAATACATTAACTAATGACCATTATTCTAAAGTGTTACCTTAATTTCTTATTATCACTGTGAAGGTGATTTAAAACATACAATCTGTATAGTAAAAAGCACTATATATAAATAAAGGTGACTTGACAATAAACACGATTAAAAGTTTTACAATTCAGTGCTAATAATGTGTAAATGTTTTTGATAACGCTTTAAAATAATGCGCCATTAGTTAATGCATTAACTAAACTCACATTAACTGACAAATAACTGTAAATTTTTACAGTATTTATTAATATTTGTTTACATTAGTTAATACAAATACAACTGTTCATTATTTAGTTTAGGTCCACCAAATAATATTAACTTTTGATTTTTAATAATGTGTATTTCTGTGTACATGAATTTCAGTTACTGTGTTTATAACAGGGCTAGTACATTATTTACATTACATTATTTCTTATTAAAACATACTTTAAAATAACATCTATATCATCTATTAGCTTGTTTCCGTATATATATATATATATATATATATATATATATATATATATATATATATATATATATATATATATATATATGTATTTAAACTCACATTAACTAATAAAGAACTATACATTTTTACAGTTTTTATTCATATTTGTTTACATAAGTTATTACAAATATAACCGTTCATTGTTAATTCATGTTAGTTTAGGTCCACCAAACAATATTAACTTTAGATTTTTAATAATGTGTATTAGGAAATGTTGGAATTACCATTAACTAACCCTAAGCAAGATTAATAAATGATTTAGAAATATTTTTAATTGTTAAATAAAGTTAACAAATGGAACCTTATTGAATTAAAAGTGTTAACTTTTTTTTTTAAATATTATTATTATTGTTAAAATATCTACAAACAAGAGTACATGACATAACACTTCCCAACAAAAGAAACAATTAACTAAATAATTGTATATTATAAAAAGACTGTTTACAAGGAAAATGTATGCATTTATATAAATATATATTTATAAAGGTAATGTTACTCAATGTTACTTTAAAACATTCATTTTAATCCCATTTACGGTTTATAAGAGTTAGAATTATTAGCTTGTTTCTGTACATACATTATATATATATATATATATATATATATATATATATATATATATATATATATATATATATATATATATATATATATATATACCCATTGTTAATTTAGAAAAAACACATTTTAATCCCACTTACTGTGTTTATAACAGGGCTAGTACATTATTTCCTATTAAAACATACTTTAAAATAACATCTATATCATCTATTAGCTCATTTCTGTACATATGAGATATGCATTTAAACTCACATTAACTAATAAAGAACTATACATTTTTACAGTATTTATTCATACTTGTTTACATTAGTTAATACAAATACAACCGTTCATTGTTAATTCATGTTAGTTTAGGTCCACCAAACAATATAAACTTTAGATTTTTAATAATGTGTATTAGGAAATGTTGGAATTACCATTAACTAACCCTAAGCAAGATTAATAAATGCTTTAGAAATATTTTTCATTGTTAAATAAAGTTAACAAATGGAACCTTATTGACTTAAAAGTGTTACCATTTCTTTTTAATATGTAAAAACAAGAGTACATGACATAACACAAAAGAAACAATTAACTAAATAATTGTATATTATAAAAAAACTGGAAAATGTATGCATATATATATATATATATATATATATATATATATATATATATATATATTCAATGAGGTAATATGTATTTATCTCAATGTTAATTTAAAACATGCATTTTATAATTTATAATTAATAAATAAATATAATTATTATTTATGCATCGGTTTATAAGAGTTAGAATTATTAGCTCGTTTCTGTCCACACACACACACACACACATATATATATATATATATATATATATATATATATATGATATGTATTTTAACTCATTGTTAATTTAGGGAGGGGGGAACATTTTAATCCCACTTACTGTTTACAACAGGGCTAGTATTACATTTACATTACTTCCTATTAAAACATACTTTAAAATAACATCTCCTATCATCATACTAACATCTATTAGCTCTTTTCTGTACAAAAAAATATATATATATCATTTTTAATTGAAGAAAATTGCTTTTTAATCCCACTTACTGTGTTTATAACATTGCTAGAATTACATTTCCTATTAAAACAAACTTAAAATAACATCTACTAACATCCATTAGCTTATTTCGTACATATTAATGCGCAAACTTTAATAGTTTATTCATTCACAACTGAATGCTATGCTAAAACCCTGACACGCTCCTGTATATTAATATGACCTCTCACAGATAACACGACTTCATGAGCCAGACTACTGAACGAATATGATTTGACGATATTTGCCGTGTTGTGCAGCATATAAATGGTGAAATAAACGTTTAAATTTGGCTTACGGAGTTCACAGCATCCTGAAGCTGCGTTAGCCTGTCCGCCATGTTGGCGCGATCTCTCGTTTTCCGTTTCCGCCGGGTTCAAAGCGAGATCACGTGACGGCAAACCGCGCCTGCGCACTACAACCGGAGAAACGCTCGTTTCACTCTCACTCAAAAAGAAGTTGTTGCATTTGTAGCGCAGCGCAGGAGCGAGCGACCCTTCCGGAGGATCAATGTGAAGCTTCACCATGAGCTCCGCTTCTGATCGCGGCTGCTAGCGCGAGTTTGTCCGTGAAAATGCCACCGAAGAGCGGATGTTTCATTTTGCTCGTCGTGTGGGTCAGTTCCGTGCGCGCGCAGGATGAGAGTGAGTAAACAAACAATAACATCTTTATCATAATCGCAGATGCAAGCGCATGTATTCAATAAACATTTTATATTTGGTTGGATTGTGAGGCAGCTGAGACATGATTTACCAACTATATTCTGATATTCTCCTTGAATTTGCAGTGTTAATAAATAAATACGAAGTGTAAAAAAAACTTATATATACATAAATATACAAAGAAATGTAAAAAAAAAACATACACAAATTAGTATTTATATTTTTACTATCTTATTTATGTATAATTGTACCCCCCCAGATTGATTTATTTGCACATTTATTATTAACAAAATATTAGTGCTGTCAAATCGATTAATCGCGATTAATCGCATCCAAAATAAAAGTTTGTTTACATAATATATGCGTGTGTGCTGTGTATAATTATTATGTGTATATAAATACACTCATACATGTGTATATATTTAAGGATAAAATATTTATATATGTATGTAATATATGTAATTATATACAGTATAAACATGCAACTATTTTTCAAATTTCTTATTTTTCACACGTACATATATTTCTTATTAAAGTGTATGTGTGTGTATTCAAATATACATAATAATTATACACAGCACACACACATATATTATGTAAACATGCAATTAATCGCGATTAATCGATTTGACAGCACTACAATAAATATATATAAAAGTCTATTTATATCTTCTATCATATACATGAGCCTTTTATGGTTCACAGTATGAAAATATTGAGAATATGGAGGTAAAAAATATTTTATTTTATTCAAAAATATGCAAATTGCTGCAGATGCTTGCCGATGGCCAGAAAGTACTTGCATAAAATGTATATAAATATCAATATCTGCCAATAGTAAGTCTTGGTTTTTATGATCAAAGCTCTGTAGTTTTAAAACATAATGCAATGATGATTGACAGCAAATAAACCTTCCAAAAGCTAAGTTTCTTCAACAATATAAAAATGATTCGTACATGTACTTTATAAAAATCAGTAAAGGTTTCACAACAGATAGACTCGAGCTGAAGGTGGAGGTTTGTGCAATTGCACTAGAAGACTGTAAGTGTTGTTTTCCCCTCATTCCTGCTTCCGATGCACCGACAACAATGAGACAGAGCCACAATCCACCAGATGCGATTTAGAAACTATTTCCACATTCCTGAGAGAGAGAGCGGTGGAGTGATTTAGTCTTCAAGATCCCTCAGAACGAATCCTCATACTGTTGTTTAACAAGGAAAGCGAGGGAGTATTTCAGAAAGCAGAGAGTCCTTCTGATTTGGTGTCAGGTTGTGCGTTGTTTTTACTCACACCTGAGTCATTGTGAAATCAGATGACTTGATTATGGGGTAAGATTTCACAGTCAGGCAGGAAGTGACCTTTCTTCGTGACTAAATCACATAAACTGTCAAAAGCCACTTCCTCATCTGAAGCGCTCTGTGAAAGCGAATGTGAACGTAGTAACAATAAGGCCTCATTTGTTAACATTAGTCAATGTAACGATGAGTAATGCGTTATTTGTTCATGTTAGTTTAAAAACAGTTGTCATTGTTCGTGTTGGTTCACAGTGCATTAACTTATGTTAACAAATACACATATATAATAATAATAATATATTAGGGCTGTGCGATATTGAATTGATTCGATACGATACGATATTGCTTTTAAGTGTGTAAAATCTATTTCTTCCACCAACTGATATCGCTCACTTAAAGGGTTAGTTCACCCAAAAATGAAAATTCTGTCATTAATTACTCACCCTCATGTCGTTGGACACCCGTCAGACCTCCGTTCATCTTCAGACACAAATGAAGATATTTTAGTGTAAATCTGATGCTCTGAAAGGCCTCCATTGGCTCAATGCACGGTTCACTCTCAAGACCCTTAAAAGGCACTAAAGACGTCGTTACAAAGTCCATCTCACTACAGTGGTTCTACAATAACTTTATGAATCGGTGAGAATAGTTTTTGTGCGCAAAAACCCCTAAATAACGACTTATATAGTGATGACGATTTCAAAACACGGCATCATGAAGCTTCGAAGCGTTATGAATCAGTGAGTCGAATCAGCAGTTTGACACGCGATCCGAATCATGAATCGACTCACTGATTCATAACGCTTCGAAGCTTCATGAGGCCGTGTTTTGAAATCGTCATCACTATATAAGTCTATATAAGAGAATGCAAGGAGTTGTTTTTTGCAAGTTTTTGCATTTAATAACTCTTTTTAACGTCAAGCAACAGTTTGTGTTAGTTCACAGTGCATTAACTAATGTTAGCAAATCCATCTATATAATAATAATAATAATAATAATATAAATAAATAAATAAATATATATATATCTCTATTGATTAGGCATTACATTTATGAAGGTGAAGTGAATAACACTGATGATCTCTCCATCAGCTGTTATATTAGGCAGCAAGTGAACATTTTGTCCTCAGAGTTGATGTGTTAGAAGCAGGAAAAATGGGCAAGCGTAAGGATTTGAGCGAGTTTGGGCCAGATTGTGACGGCTAGACGACTGGGTCAGAGCATCTCCAAAACTGCAGCTCTTGTGGGATGTTCCCGGTCTGCAGTGGTCAGTCTCTATCAAAAGTGGAAGAACAGTGGAGAACCGGCCCCAGGGTCATGGGTCGAGGCTCATTGATGCCCGTGTGGAGCGAAGGCTGGCCCGTGTGATCAAACAGACGAGCTACTGGAGCTCAAACTGCTCAAGAAGTTAATGCTGGTTCTGATGGTGTCAGAATACACAGAGCATCTCAGTTTGTTGTGTATGTGGCGGCACAGCCGCTGACCAGTGCCCATGCTGACCCCTGACCCCGCCCAAAGCACCAACAGTGGCACCTGAGCATCAGAACTGGACCACGGAGCAATGGAAGAAGGCGGCCTGGTCTGATGATCACGTGGATGGCCAGGTGTGTGTGTGTGTGTGTGGCTCACCTGGGGAACACATGGTACCAGGTGCACTATGGGAAGAAGGCGAGCCGGAGGCAGTGATGCTTTGGGCAATGTTCTGCTGGGAAACCTTGGGTCCTCCATCATGTGGATGTGACTTTGACACGCACCACCTACCTCAGCATTGCTGAGACCATGTCCAGACTTTCATGGAAACGGTTTTCCCTGTGGCTGTGGCTCTTTCAGCAGATAATGCGCCGCCACAAAGCACAAATGCTTCAGGAATAGTTTGAGGCGTTGACCCGGCCTACAAATTCCCCAGATCTCAATCCAATCGAGCATCTGTGGGATGAGCTGAACAAACAAGTCCGATCCATGGAGGCCCCACCTCGCAACTTACAGGACTTAAAGGATCTGCTGCTAACATCTTGGTGCCAGATACCACAGCACACCTTCAGGGGTCAAGTGGAGTCGACAAAAGGGGGACACAATATTAGGATAGTCTTAATGAACATAATATATATGTGTGTGTACTGTGTATAATTATTATATGCATGTATATATTTAAAAAAAAAGTTATATTTATATATATATATAATATACATTATATATACAGTACATACACAATATTGCACCTTTATCATAATAATGTCAGAAATCAGATACAGACACAAACGTGTTCCCGCATGTGTTTTGCAGACCGCGTGGTGTTTTCTCTGGGAACCTTCCAGAATGTGAGTGTCCCAGTGAATGGGACAGTTCAAGCTGTTGCTTCCCGGATTCCTGCAGACGTTTCCTTCATAACACTGCAGTTTCACACACAGCACAGCAATGTTACACTCTCATACTCACAGGTAAGATATCACTCACACACACACACACACACACACACACACACACACACACACACACACACACACACACACACACACACACACACACACACACACACACACACACACACACACACACACACACACAGAGCACTGGCATACACAAGTAAGAAACACACACACACACACACACACACACACACACACACACACACACACACACACAGAGCACTGGCATACACAAGTAAGAAACACACACACACACACACACACACACACACACACACACACACACACAGCTGACCTAGTTGCTTGGGGGTTGACTGAGCAAGACATCATGTGATAGTTTAATCACAAGCTCTGATCTCACACACACACACACACACACACACACACACACACACACACACACTCTCCATGCATTCTATTCATAATGTCAGCTGTCATGCAGTTAAGTTCAGACACGTACAGTGGCATGAGAAAGTATGTGAACCGCTTGCAGAATCTTTGAAAATGGGAATAATTTGAACTAAATAAGAGGGATCATACAAAATGCATGTTATTTTTTATTTAGTGCTGTCCTGAATAAGATATTTGACATTTTTTTTACATATAGTCCACAAGACAAAAAAATTGCTGAATTTATTAAAATAACCCTGATAAAAAGTTTCTGAACCATTCATTCTCAGTGCTGTGTGTCGTTCCCTGGATGATCCACGGCTGTGTGTGTGTGTGTGTGTGTGTGTGTGTGTGTGTGTGTGTGTGTGTGTCGTTCCCTGGATGATCCACAGCTGTGTGTGTGTTTTGTGATGGTTGTTCACGAGTCTCTTGTTTGTCCTGAGCAGTTAAACTGCCCAATGTTCTTCAGAAAAATCCTCCAGGTCCTGCACATTCTTCAGTTTTCCAGCATCTTTTTCATATTTGACCCTCTCCAGCAATGACTGTATGATTTTAAGATCCATCTTTTCACACTGAGGACGATTGAGGGACTCAAACACAACTACTGAAAAAGGTTCAAACATTCACTGATGCTCCAGAAGGAAACACGACACATTAAGAGCCGGGGGGGTGAAAACTTTTGAACAGGATGAAGATGTCCAAATTTGTCTTATTTTGTTTAAATATAATTTTTTTTTTCATTGAGTTCTGCCCTTCAGAAGCAACAGAAGATACTTGCATGTTTCTCGGAAGACAAATTAAGTACAATTTACCTCAATCTTCAAATTCCTAAAGTTTTCACCCCCGACTCTTAATGTGTCGTGTTTCCTTCTGGAGCATCAGTGAATGTGTGAAGCTTTTTCAGTAGTTGTGTTTGAGTCCCTCAATCGTCCTCAGTGTGAAAAGATGGATCTTCAAATCATACAGTCATTGCTGGAGAGGGTCAAATATGAAAAAGATGCTGGAAAACTGAAGAATGTGCAGGACCTGGAGGATTTTTCTGAAGAACATTGGGCAGTTTAACTGCTCAGGACAAACAAGAGACTCGTGAACAACCATCACAACACACACACACAGCTGTGGATCATCCAGGGAACGACACACACACACACACAGCCGTGGATCATCCAGAGAACGACACACACACACCGAACACACACACACAGCTGTGGATCATCCAGGGAACGACACACACACACACACACACACACACACAGCCGTGAATCATCCAGGGAACGACACACACACACACACACACACACACACAGCCGTGGATCATCCAGGGAACGACTCACACACACACACACACACACACACACACACACAGCTGTGAATCATCCAGGGAACGACACACAGCACTGAGAATCAATGGTTCAGAAACTTTTTATCAGGGTTATTTTTAATAAATTCAGCAATTTATTTGTCTTGTGGACTATATACAGAGGTGGACAGTAACGAAGTACATTTACTTGAGTACTGTACTTAAGTACACTTTTTGAGTATCTGTACTTTACTAAATATTATTTTTTAGGGAAACTTTAACTTCACTACATTTGAAAGACAAATATCGTACCCTTTACTCCCCTACATTTCTATCAAGGCCCTCGAAGTCAAAAGTCATTTCTGTAGCAGCTTTGCAAGTCAGTGGATTATTCTTTTTCTTCTTTAAAAGTTTTTTTTTTTTTTTTTGCAAAATGTAAATGTCTGGGAGAAAGAGAAGCATAGACATATGGATGAATCTGATAAAGCCTGATGAAAGAGCTCAGTTCAGTCTGGTTTTTGTGCCTCTGAGATGCCAGAGCACGAGGACTGAATAGAGCTTTCTTTTGTGTTTTTTTCGCACTTAAACAGACCAAATACACACAATGTCAATTTTCATTTCGGAAAGTATTCACGTAAACAAAGTTGATTATGTCTTAAGTGAACGTAAACAGTTGGGGGAATATCAGATGTGTATCAGTGTGTAGGATTTGTGCATTCTGCCTTAAAGTGACAGCAGCTTTGTAAAAAGCTTTCTAACTTTTAAGTATTTAAATTAGTTCAAGGTGGTTGTGCTAGCATGTCGGATGGAGCATCACTGACTGGCTTAAACCATCATGATGGCATAGCGTGCATTTACACAACAATGCAACAATAATAAAATAATGCATTGACATAAAAAAGGAAATTTACTTTTGATACTTAAGTACTTTTAAAAGCAAGTACTTCTGTACTTTTACTTGAGTAAAAATAGTTTTTAACAACTTTCACTTGTAACAGAGTAATATTTGACCAGTAGTGCTTTTACTTTCACTCGAGTAATGGAGTTGTGTACTTTGTCCACCTCTGTAAACATTTTTTATGTCAAATATCTTATTCAGGACAGCACTAAATAAAAAATAACATGCATTTTGTATGATCCCTCTTATTTAGTTAAAATTATTCCCATTTTCACAGACTCTGCAAGCGGTTCACATACTTTTTCATGCCACTGTTGTTAAAATCAACATGAAATACCCATGTTACTTCCATATATACAGGGTTCCCACTCTTTCATGAACACCAGATTCAAGGACTTTTTAAAGCACCTTTTATTTTAAATCAAGCACAATAAATATGATAAAGGTGTGTGTGTTACTGCCAATATATCAAACACCTGCTGTAGCTGTGTGTATCATTAATACAGTAACGCTAAAGCATACACTGACAAATAAAATACAATTTCCAATGAGGAAAAATCTCCAATTTTACAAAATCCAATGAGGAAAGAGGCTGGTGCACAAGATGCAGTTTGCAGCTCTTATTCCTGCTTTTAACATTTATTTCACAGTAGCTTTAGTTCTTTTTTTTATAAATCATTACTTAATTAAAACATCAAAATATAGAGATAATATTGTATACTTGAATTTTCCAATTAAATGAAAAGACATGGACAAGTTAATTGTTAGGCATTAAAAATATGCAAAATTATTTATTAAATCACCTGTACATGTACCTTTTTAAAAATCAATTTGAAGGCTTTTAAGGCCTGCACATATATTATATTTAACAGATATAATCGCTGCCATAATAACGGCCCATTTCAAATGTTTACGTGCGTTTCTTCTTTTTATTTTTTGAGCGCTGAATCCGCTGATTAAATATTGCTCTTGTAAATACTTGCCAGCATTTCAGTAATACAAGTCTAGAATTTTTAAAATGCAAAGCGCAATAGTACGGTGCCCTGCAGGGGTCAAAAAGGATATAAACAGTGAATTTTGAAGTGATCTCATCTTGAAAACTCACAGATGTGGATTCGGATGGAAATGAAATGACCACACGTCTTTGGTGTTTGTCTATAAACAGTAGATAATCCGGCCAGGGTTTTTACGCGGGTGGTGGGAGAAAAACACTGACATTCTGGATTCAGACGGCAATAAAATCACAGACTAGCCCCTGACAATGATGAAAACACCTCACAAGAAACTATTACCGTCCGAATAGGGCTTTAGACAGTAGATGGCACTTATGGAACAGCAGAAATATATTGAAATAGCTTCCTCCTGTAATGCGGTGTTGTTCTGGCTTTGGCTGCGCATGAAGGCCAATGTTTGTAATAGCACCAATGCTACTCTGACAAAATATAGTTCATGCTTAATTCAAGACCTTTCAAGGACCTGTGTTTGTTTTCAAGTACTTTCCAGGCCTTGAATCCATGTGTCTGAAATTCAAGTACTTTCAAGAAGAGTGGGAACCCTGTATATAGAGTGCATATTTATACATGTTTGTGTGTACCGGTCAGATCCCTCTCTATGGTTTCTCGGTGACGGCCGTGGATGCCGGACTGTTGTCCAGCCTGATCCCGGGCCAGACGTCTCTCTCCTGGTTCCTGAAGACGCCGGACGGGAGCAGCGCAGCCGGAATCGGTGTAATTCTGCCATTCGCCAGCGCTGGTTAGAGAACTGACACTTTACTTCTCAGCAGGGCTCTGAACCGGTTCAAGGAACGAAAACCGGAAACAAACAATTTTAACAAAAACAAAATCAAAATTTGAATCGTTCTGAACAGAAACGTTAATTTGAAATGACCATTAACCGGTTAATGACGTTTTTTTATCGTTCTCTTTGATATTTTAATTTGGCAGTGACCAATCATGAATAGAGTAGCTACAGCGTGTGACGTTGACGGATCAAGCGTGAGTGAAATGTCATCTATGAATCTACCGGTAACGCAAGTCAGTGTGAGCGCGCGCATTTACACGCCTCAAGTACATTTCTTTCCCCGCTGAGGTCATCAATGAAAGCGCAGGTATTGGAGGACATTATTTTCGTACGTTTAAATAAGCATTTCGGACTTTAAGCTCAAATAGACTGATTTAGGCTAGTTTATGGATTTTGTTTAAGCCTGTCCAAGTAGGCTATAGCATCTATCAAACATTTTTCCTATAGTCTTTCAGATTGCCAATACAGCTCAATGTTTTCTATATAGACGGCTGATGCTTCGTATTAAATGGTATGATATATTACATTAAATGATCAAGCTTTATTAGCTGATTGAATTTGATTATGTGATGCTGTGTTGCGCAGTGTTTGCTTTGAAATTACCAGCATTAAAAGAGCAATGGTTATCCAGTTTATTTATTCTTTATTCATGCAATTTTTAAAACAAGTCGTGTTGAAGAAAAGTTATGTACAACGACTCTTCTGAAAAGAATTAGGCATAAGAGCCACTTTAGATTGTCTAACGCTCCAGTAAAACCGGTCCGCTGTTTATGCTTTGTAATTAATGCGGTTTTACAAATGTTATGAAATAAATATTCAAGTTTAATTACCATGCGTATTATTATTATTGAGTGAAAAATAAGTCTATTTATACATATTTGTATAGGCTAAATTAAAATAACATTATTAACCGGTATTTTTTCATATCAAACCGTTTTCGGAACAGTAATGTTTATTGAGGAACGCAAAAACGGAAATGCTATAATATCGATTCTGCTCGGAGTGAACCCATTGATATTTTTTTCTGTTTTTAAGCCCTGCTTCTCAGTAACACACTATTGTCTGGAATGGAGAATCCTCAGTGTGTGTGTGTGTGTGTGTGTGTGTGTGTGTGTGTGTGTGTGTGTGGATTGTCTTGTTGTGTGCAGATCCCGTTCCAGGAGCATGTAATCAGGTATTTCCGCTGGATATTGATCCGAACATCTACCTGCAATACAACTTGTTTGAGACCACGATTACCTTTGCGCCTGCAAACATCGGGTATGAGAGGTGAGAGAAATGTAATAGTCATGAGCTTCTCATCAGGGCATTTATTATTACAAGAATAGCGAACCTCCGGCGGTCAGCAGTGCACGAGTCGACTTGCGCTAAAAGTGTAATCCCCGATGCTACATTTAGTTTTGCTCGATCCTCTGCGCTTCAGCGTTCGTCAATACGCAGTCGATGCGTACGGCAATCTGCCGGAAGATAGTTATTTTAGTCTATAAAGTTTTAAATATGGATATTTTTCTTATACAAACGCACCACTTCGCTTCAGAAGGCCTTTATTAACCCCCCGGAGCCGTGTGGAGCAGTTATATGATGGACAGATGCTCTTATGATGGACAGATGCTCTTTTATGATGGATAGATGCACTTTTATGATGGACAGATGCTCTTTTATGATGGACAGATGCTCTTTTATGATGGACAGATGCTCTTTTATGATGGACAGATGCTCTTTTATGATGGACAGATGCTCTTTTATGATGGACAGATGCTCTTTTATGATGGACAGATGCTCTTTTATGATGGACAGAAAGATGGACAGATGCTCTTTTATGATGGACAGATGCTCTTTTATGATGGACAGATGCTCTTTTATGATGGACAGATGCTCTTTTATGATGGACAGAAAGATGGACAGATGCTCTTTTATGATGGACAGATGCTCTTTTATGATGGACAGATGCTCTTTTATGATGGACAGATGCTCTTTTATGATGGACAGATGCTCTTTTATGATGGACAGATGCTCTTTTATGATGGACAGATGCTCTTTTATGATGGACAGATGCTCTTTTATGATGGACAGATGCTCTTTTATGATGGACAGATGCTCTTTTATGATGGACAGAAAGATGGACAGATGCTCTTTTATGATGGACAGATGCTCTTTTATGATGGACAGATGCTCTTTTATGATGGACAGATGCTCTTTTATGATGGACAGATGCTCTTTTATGATGGACAGATGCTCTTTTATGATGGACAGATGCTCTTTTATGATGGACAGATGCTCTTTTATGATGGACAGATGCTCTTTTATGATGGACAGATGCTCTTTTATGATGGACAGATGCTCTTTTATGATGGACAGAAAGATGGACAGATGCTCTTTTATGATGGACAGATGCTCTTTTATGATGGACAGATGCTCTTTTATGATGGACAGATGCTCTTTTATGATGGATAGATGCTCTTTTATGATGGACAGATGCTCTTTTATGATGGACAGATGCTCTTTTATGATGGACAGATGCTCTTTTATGATGGACAGATGCTCTTTTATGATGGACAGAAAGATGGACAGATGCTCTTTTATGATAGACAGAAAGATGGATAGATGCTCTTTTATGATGGACAGATGCTCTTTTATGGTGGATAGATGCTCTTTTATGATGGACAGATGCTCTTTTATGATGGACAGATGCTCTTTTATGATGGACAGATGCTCTTTTATGATGGATAGATGCACTTTTATGATGGATAGATGCTCTTTTATGATGGACAGATGCTCTTTTATAATGGATAGATGCTCTTTTATGATGGATAGATGCTCTTTTATGATGGACAGATGCTCTTTTATGATGGACAGATGCTCTTTTATAATGGACAGATGCTCTTTTATGATGGACAGATGCTCTTTTATAATGGATAGATGCTCTTTTATAATGGACAGATGCTCTTTTATGATGGACAGATGCTCTTTTATGATGGATAGATGCTCTTTTATAATGGACAGATGCTCTTTTATGATGGACAGATGCTCTTTTATGATGGATAGATGCTCTTTTATGATGGACAGATGCTCTTTTATGATGGATAGATGCTCTTTTATGATGACAGATGCTCTTTTATGATGGATAGATGCACTTTTATGATGGATAGATGCTCTTTTATAATGGATAGATGCTCTTTTATGATGGATAGATGCTCTTTTATGATGGACAGATGCTCTTTTATGATGGATAGATGCTCTTTTATAATGGATAGATGCTCTTTTATAATGGACAGATGCTCTTTTATGATGGACAGATGCTCTTTTATGATGGATAGATGCTCTTTTATGATGGACAGATGCTCTTTTATGATGGATAGATGCTCTTTTATGATGACAGATGCTCTTTTATGATGGATAGATGCACTTTTATGATGGACAGATGCTCTTTTATAATGGATAGATGCTCTTTTATGATGGATAGATGCTCTTTTATGATGGACAGATGCTCTTTTATGATGGACAGATGCTCTTTTATAATGGACAGATGCTCTTTTATGATGGACAGATGCTCTTTTATAATGGATAGATGCTCTTTTATAATGGACAGATGCTCTTTTATGATGGACAGATGCTCTTTTATGATGGATAGATGCTCTTTTATAATGGACAGATGCTCTTTTATGATGGACAGATGCTCTTTTATGATGACAGATGCTCTTTTATGATGGACAGATGCTCTTTTATGATGGATAGATGCTCTTTTATGATGGACAGATGCTCTTTTATGATGGATAGATGCTCTTTTATGATGGACAGATGCTCTTTTATGATGGACAGATGCTCTTTTATGATGGATAGATGCACTTTTATGATGGATAGATGCTCTTTTATGATGGACAGATGCTCTTTTATAATGGATAGATGCTCTTTTATGATGGACAGATGCTCTTTTATGATGGACAGATGCTCTTTTATAATGGACAGATGCTCTTTTATGATGGACAGATGCTCTTTTATAATGGACAGATGCTCTTTTATGATGACAGATGCTCTTTTATGATGGACAGATGCTCTTTTATGATGGATAGATGCTCTTTTATGATGGACAGATGCTCTTTTATGATGGATAGATGCTCTTTTATGATGGACAGATGCTCTTTTATGATGGATAGATGCTCTTTTATGATGGACAGATGCTCTTTTATGATGGACAGATGCTCTTTTATGATGGACAGATGCTCTTTTATGATGGATAGATGCTCTTTTATGATGGACAGATGCACTTTTATGATGGATAGATGCTCTTTTATGATGGATAGATGCACTTTTATGATGGACAGATGCACTTTTATGATGGATAGATGCTCTTTTATGATGGATAGATGCACTTTTATGATGGACAGATGCTCTTTTATGATGGACAGATGCTCTTTTATAATGGATAGATGCTCTTTTATGATGGACAGATGCACTTTTATGATGGACAGATGCACTTTTATGATGGATAGATGCTCTTTTATGATGGACAGATGCTCTTTTATAATGGACAGATGCTCTTTTATGATGACAGATGCTCTTTTATGATGGACAGATGCTCTTTTATGATGGACAGATGCTCTTTTATGATGGACAGATGCTCTTTTATGATGGACAGATGCACTTTTATGATGGACAGATGCACTTTTATGATGGATAGATGCACTTTTATGATGGACAGATGCTCTTTTATGATGGACAGATGCACTTTTATGATGGATAGATGCACTTTTATGATGGACAGATGCTCTTTTATGATGGACAGATGCTCTTTTATGATGGACAGATGCACTTTTATGATGGACAGATGCACTTTTATGATGGACAGATGCTCTTTTATGATGGACAGATGCTCTTTTATGATGGACAGATGCTCTTTTATGATGGATAGATGCTCTTTTATGATGGACAGATGCACTTTTATGATGGACAGATGCACTTTTATGATGGATAGATGCTCTTTTATGATGGACAGATGCTCTTTTATAATGGACAGATGCTCTTTTATGATGGACAGATGCTCTTTTATGATGGACAGATGCTCTTTTATGATGGACAGATGCTCTTTTATGATGGACAGATGCTCTTTTATGATGGACAGATGCACTTTTATGATGGACAGATGCTCTTTTATGATGGACAGATGCTCTTTTATGATGGACAGATGCTCTTTTATGATGGACAGATGCTCTTTTATGATGGACAGATGCACTTTTATGATGGACAGATGCTCTTTTATGATGGACAGATGCACTTTTATGATGGATAGATGCTCTTTTATGATGGACAGATGCTCTTTTATGATGGACAGATGCTCTTTTATGATGGACAGATGCTCTTTTATGATGGACAGATGCTCTTTTATGATGGACAGATGCTCTTTTATGATGGACAGATGCTCTTTTATAATGGATAGATGCTCTTTTATGATGGACAGATGCTCTTTTATGATGGACAGATGCTCTTTTATAATGGACAGATGCTCTTTTATGATGGACAGATGCTCTTTTATGATGGACAGAAAGATGGACAGATGCTCTTTTATGATGGACAGAAAGATGGACAGATGCTCTTTTATGATGGACAGATGCTCTTTTATGATGGATAGATGCTCTTTTATGATGGACAGATGCTCTTATGATGGACAGATGCTCTTTTATGATGGACAGATGCTCTTTTATGATGGACAGATGCTCTTTTATGATGGACAGATGCTCTTATGATGGACAGATGCTCTTTTATGATGGACAGATGCTCTTTTATGATGACAGATGCTCTTTTATGATGGACAGATGCTCTTTTATGATGGACAGATGCTCTTTTATGATGGACAGATGCTCTTTTATAATGGATAGATGCTCTTTTATGATGGACAGATGCTCTTTTATGATGGACAGATGCTCTTTTATGATGGACAGATGCTCTTTTATAATGGACAGATGCTCTTTTATAATGGACAGATGCTCTTTTATGATGGACAGATGCTCTTTTATGATGGACAGATGCTCTTTTATGATGGACAGATGCTCTTTTATGATGGACAGATGCTCTTTTATAATGGACAGATGCTCTTTTATAATGGACAGATGCTCTTTTATGATGGACAGATGCTCTTTTATGATGGACAGATGCTCTTTTATAATGGACAGATGCTCTTTTATGATGGACAGATGCTCTTTTATGATAACAGATGCTCTTTTATGATGGACAGATGCTCTTTTATGATGGACAGATGCTCTTTTATAATGGACAGATGCTCTTTTATGATGGACAGATGCTCTTTTATGATAACAGATGCTCTTTTATGATGGATAGATGCTCTTTTATGATGGACAGATGCTCTTTTATGATGGACAGATGCTCTTTTATGATGGACAGATGCTCTTTTATGATGGACAGATGCTCTTTTATGATGGACAGATGCTCTTTTATAATGGATAGATGCTCTTTTATGATGGACAGATGCTCTTTTATGATGGATAGATGCTCTTTTATGATGGACAGATGCTCTTTTATGATGGATAGATGCTCTTTTATGATGGATAGATGCTCTTTTATGATGGATAGATGCTCTTTTATGATGGACAGATGCTCTTTTATGATGGACAGATGCTCTTTTATGATGGATAGATGCTCTTTTATGATGGATGGATGCTCTTTTATGATGGATGGATGCTCTTTTATGATGGATAGATGCTCTTTTATGATGGATAGATGCTCTTTTATGATGGACAGATGCTCTTTTATGATGGACAGATGCTCTTTTATGATGGATAGATGCTCTTTTATGATGGATAGATGCTCTTTTATGATGGATAGATGCTCTTTTATGATGGATAGATGCTCTTTTATGATGGACAGATGCTCTTTTATGATGGACAGATGCTCTTTTATGATGGATAGATGCTCTTTTATGATGGATAGATGCTCTTTTATGATGGATAGATGCTCTTTTATGATGGACAGATGCTCTTTTATGATGGATAGATGCTCTTTTATGATGGATGGATGCTCTTTTATGATGAATGGATGCTCTTTTATGATGGACGGATGCTCTTTTATGATGGACAGATGCTCTTTTATGATGGACAGATGCTCTTTTATAATGGATAGATGCTCTTTTATGATGGACGGATGCTCTTTTATGATGGACAGATGCTCTTTTATGATGGACAGATGCTCTTTTATGATGGACAGATGCTCTTTTATAATGGATAGATGCTCTTTTATGATGGATGGATGCTCTTTTATGATGGACAGATGCTCTTTTATAATGGATAGATGCTCTTTTATGATGGACGGATGCTCTTTTATGATGGATAGATGCTCTTTTATAATGGATAGATGCTCTTTTATGATGGACGGATGCTCTTTTATGATGGACAGATGCTCTTTTATGATGGACAGATGCTCTTTTATGATGGATAGATGCTCTTTTATGATGGATGGATGCTCTTTTAATGGACTTTAAAACGACCCATCGAGTCAATGCCATTATATTGCTTGGATTAGCCAGGACTTTTTTTAATATAACTCCGATTGTATTCGTCTGAAAGAAGAATGTCATATACACCTAGGATGACTTGAGGGAGAGTAAATCATGGGCCAATTTTCATTTTTGGGGTAAAGATGATTCTGATTCAAGATTATGAGGAACATGAATAAAAAATAAATAAAAGATGTGCATGGATAAATTTAATGTTGATAATTTATTGATAAAATATTGTTGCAAAAAATCTAAATCATGTTTGTTTTTTCAGAGGGGAAATTCCTCCAGCGTGTGACGGGGACACGGGCTCCAGTACTCGTTGGCGTCTGGTTTATGAGGTGTATCAGTACTTCCTGCCGGAAGGCGACCTATCAGAGCAGAGTCTGATTGGCGGTATGGAGAGAGTGGCCAATGTGCAGAGCTTAAAGGACAACAGCAGAAAAGTGTGTGAAATCTCTCTCACTCTCTCTCTCTCTCTCTCTCTGTTCCTCCTTTCAACTTTGTTATTTTTTCACACCTGGCTCATTTATAGCATTTGTTTTCAGGAAACTGGTGCGTTTTTACACCCTTAGTTTGGTTTGTTTATTAATAAATGAAGATTCCAGTCACGCTCGTCAACTGTTTTCAACACAATAATAATCATAAATGTTTCTTAAGCAGCAAATCATCATATAAGAATGATTTGAGAAGGATCATGTGACACTGAAGACTGAGTAATGATGATAAATTCAGCTTTGATCACATGATATAAATTACATCTTACAATATATTCACGTAGAAACCAGAATTTTTAAATTGTAATAATATTTCACTATTTTTACCGTATTTTTTATCAAACAAACGCAGCCTTGATGAGCAGAAGAGACTCAAAATGCAACATTGTAACCATTTAAGTCCATTGCTGTGTCCTAATTCGCATAATATCCATCCTAAATAGAAATAGTACGTCCCAAATCGTGAAAAGAGTATCTCAAAGATACCCGGATGGTCTACTATTATCGACCTGGCTGATATTTATTGCGAGTTAGACGAGGATTCGATTAGAACTACAAACGCGGATAAAAAGTGTTAAAAAACTACAAACATGACGGATATGCGGTTAAGTAGAGAGGTTTAGAGTGATCAATTATGAGTATATAACCTGACGAAAATATATTTATTCAATGTTATCCACATTATATTTCATCTACAACAGCATTATGAACTTTTGTAATGATACGTTTGGCCATGTAACTTTTAAATGCATCATTATATGTAAACTGCAAACACACGAGGAGAGTCTCTGTATTAAAGACTCACAAATGCCAGATCAATGTGCGACTACATTAGGAAATGAAACTGAATGTGGAGGATTTTAACTGTGATGATGATTGACAGGGCAGTTTAAACAGTGACAGGATGGACGCAACTAAGCGAGTGAGCGTCCGTTAAAGATGATGAAGTAGTATGTCCCAAAGCTTGCATAATCTTCTGCTACACACTCAAACGACTTTTTCTTCACAAAGAGTACATACTTTTAGGTCGTAGTATAAGTAGGGGAATTTGGACGCAACACATGTTTTGGAAAAATGCTAATGATCTACAGGTCGGAAAACACTCTTAGTTTATCATTTATTTATGAGCTTTGCAATAAGTTGTAATTTAACATTAGTTAAAGGTCCCATGGCATGGCATTTTTCTATTATTTTATAGTGTTTCCTGAGGTGTACTTATATTGTTAGTATGATTTTTACATCATAAAATGTCATAATTTAGAAATAAAAGGCATTTTGTCTATACTGCTGTTTGCCCTGTGGCTGACTGCCCTGCTTCAAGAGGCGTGTCTGCTGTGAGACTTCAGTAAAAACGCCCACTGTTGTGATTGGCTGACATCTTTGCATTTGAAATGAGCGGAGGGGGCGTGGTTTAACGAGGTCTACGAGGCACGAGCTGCTGCCAGAGAGACGGATGGACCTGAGTTCACTTCTCATCAGTTCTCTCAGCATGTCTGAGTTCAGGGTGAACTGTTGTAGTTACAGCATATACTTCAGGTTATTAGTTTATTTCTAGTCGGAGGGGCTGTCACTCATGTCAGAAAGTTAGTAACTTTAGTAAATTATGGATCAGCGCTGACTCGAGACGCGAACCGTTTAGAACGATTCAGTCCGATTTGGTGAACTGGTTCGGTTCCCTAAAAAGAACCGATTCAAAAGAATGATTCGTTGGCCAACCGGACATCACGGAGACGGAGCGATCGCTAACAAAGTTATTTATAGTAACTACTGAGTTATGAGAGCACTGTCAGTCAGCGCGAGTTTATTGTGTTTGTATCTGAGAGTTCTGAATAAACACGAGTCCCAGTCACGCCGAGTCCGTCTTCATCATTATTCTACCAACTTTGTAACACATGCAATGTACCTTTACAGCGAGATGAACGAGTTAGTAAGTTTGATTAAAGCATTATTTCTAGATATGTTCCAATCATATGAAAAGCTTCAGTGACGCGCATTGAGTAACTTACACAGCGCAAACAAAGACACAACAGCAGTAATCGAATGTAATCCAGTTTATTGTGGGGTTAGCTGGCTAGCCTAGCCGGATACCCTCACGCTTACCCCCCTTCTGCTTAATCTCACGCCGCGTTTGGTGCCTCCGCTGTGGGCCAGATGCAGTACTGGGGGTCGGGGATGTTGAAGGCCGAGCTTCGGCGTGCGTGAGGTTTATCTCTAAAGATGTGGCTCTGCCGATGTTGAGCAGAAACTCCCGACTGTATGCACATTTTAGAACAGCTAGACTCGACGAGGACGTACAAAAACACTGACTCACAAGATAGAAAACACGAAAACACCGTTCTGTCGGGAGAGAGAGAAGCCTCTGCGTGTGCAAGAATAATAAATAATTAGCTACACATAAGAAATCACTGATCACAGATCAGAAGGAACTGAAAAAAGACTTCTGTTTTCATTTGTACATCCAAACACTGAGAAACTGCCAGCATTCACTCGTTCACAAGCAATGATCTCTCCAGCGTCTGCATGGGCGTGCCAGATTCTCTGGGCGGAGGAAAGGGAGGAAACCGTTCCTGCTTGGACGTCAAACCAGGAGACTTCAGGATTGGCTCGTCTGGCCTGTCATTTTCTCAAAGGCAGAGAAAGACAGCCAGAACTCGGTTTTACACCGATCAACATTTCTATCCACTTGGGGACAATATTCAGGCTAGGGGAACTCATATTAATGTTGAAATGCCTCATAAAATGAAAATTTCATGCCATGGGACCTTTAACTACATTAGAACTAACAGACCAAATAGTTAGGTAATGTTTATCAAAAACATAAAGATCAAATTTTGTATCTGTTAACAAGGGATGCAACAATACAGTTAGTCCACGGTTCAAAACACACCTCGGTTTTTAACCACAGTTTTCGGTTCAGTTCGATTCAGTTCTGATGGCTTGTCACATCAGTTTTTTGTTATTCTATTCTTAAGGCCTGTACACACCGGGACGAATATCGCGCGCGCTTATCGCTAGCGTTTTTCGTGCCGTTTTTCGGCGCGTCTTGAGTGTTCACACCCAAGCGATTTTCACTGGCGCTGCGCCGAGTGAACGTGCACATTCAGTCGATGCGCTCCCGGTACACAAGATGGTGCTGCGGCACTTTAAGCCTCTGACACTCGCTTGTCACACAGAAGGAGAAGAGAGACAGTATTTACGTGCTTGCCAAAACCATAGACATATTATGTATATGGACAAAACCATTCACACACTTTTTGCTAACTGGCAAGCAGCATTAGCAGTTCATCTTCTTCTTTGTCTACTTACTACTTCTTCGTCGTATCAATGTTGTGCTCGGCAAGACCGTTTTGTGATCGAGCGCCACCAAGTCGTGTTTTACGGTCACTTCAGCAGCTCCAGGCACGTGAACAAAAGCGCCGATCTCATTGGTCGGACAGTTTTTTACGCGCCGCGTCAAAATAAAAAAACGAACCCGAGGCGTTTTTTTTAAAATGACGCTTTTACGCCTGACGTTTTGCGCGTCGGTGTGAACACTCACATTGGCGCCCATTGTTTAGTCCCGAGGCGTTAAACGTCGGCGATAAACGCGTGCGAAAATCGTCCCGGTGTGAACAGGCCTTTAGGCAACAGAAACGGCAAGAGGTTAAGGAGAAAAAAAGACTATTTTTTATTGCAATACTCTTTCTTTATTTTACTTAAAAGAATTGAAAAACCTTACATAAACTTAAAACTTTACTTTAAAAAACCCTTGTACACATTCCTAGTGTATTGGATAATATAAAATAAATATATATATAAGATTTACACTGGCAGCTCAGAGCTGTACAGCAGCATTTAAGTATGTAATTGAATGAATGAATGAATGTAAAAATAAAACACTTCACAGACTTCACTATAAAATATACATTGATTCTTATTAAAGCTACTGTATTAGTTCTTCAGTCAAGAGCAGCGAGTGATTTTCTCTTTGTCTTTTGTTGTTGTATTAACATTAAAGGGATGGTTCACTCAAAAATTTAAATTGTGTCATCGAGAAATGAACACAGGTTTGAAACAATATTAGAGTGAGTAAATAATGACACAATTTTAGAGGTGAACTGTCCCTTTAAGGACCCGTGTTCACTATAGGCTGCGCTGCTGTCAATTAAAGACCTGCGTTCATCTAATATACAGACACACAGCGATTTAACTTTCACTTTAGACATTACCGACTGTGTTTATGTTAACCTTGTGTGTATTTGACAGTATTAGTGCAGTAAGACGACGACTTAGTCCAGTAATCGCGTGTTTGACAGGCGTTTAGTGCGCGCGCTCGGAAAAGTGCATGTTAACTTAAAACCGTGCATAAGCACGCGAATGAAATGTTTAACCGGCAAGGCTGTAAAACGCATGCAAATAATGAACTTTGGTGATTGTGAATAACTGTAGTGTGCCGTGAGTATAAATCCACCACTAACCTGTGATGTGAATGTATGTCGTGTTGTTCAGTATTGGGATGGAGGCAAATTATAGAATTTGTAGAAAAATAATTAATTAAATGCAAAACCGAACGAATTCACAAGCACGTATTGAACAATGAATGCCGTACCGAACGCTTCAATATTATATTGAGAGTTGTGGCATCCCTACTGTTAACTAACATTAATATTTCCATGAACAGCTGCTGTAAAATGTATTCCCTCATTGTTAGTTAAAGCACTATCTAATGTTACTGATTGGTTTCTCGACTCTCTCAGGTGGTGTCTTTATCCTCTCACGAGCAGACGCAGTTCTCCTTCAACTCTTTGCCCGGTCAGGGTGTGATTTTCTCGGTGATTGTGAGAGATCCGGCGCTCAACACGTCGGCGTCCTACATCCCCGTTCACACCTACGCCTGCAGCTTCAACTCCATGCTGGACGGGTGCAGCGATTTAGGTCAGAACACCAACGACTCCCTGCATCGCTTCAGATTTGTGCTGCGCTATTGTATTCGCAAATGAAGAAATTTCATTAAAGGGGTGATGAATTGAGAAAGAGCCTTTGATACATAAAAGTTCATCGTGATATAAGAATATCCTGTTAGTCTCGGAGCTGAAAACTTCCTTGTTAGTTAAAGAAAAGCTTTTATTGACACCAGGCCCAGAAAACTCTCAGAATATGTCGACCCTTGACGTCATCGAATGCTTAAGCCCCGCCCACCGACTCGTGCCGCTAAACGGGTCACGCTACTGAGCAATAAACATGCCGGTTCCAGCTCACGTGTGTAAGACATTGCACGTTTATTCGCTTCATTTCACCGCGGATTCGTTTGTAAACAAGTCACAGGTCGAGACTGGATTTGCAGACAGACTGAGATTAAAACACAATGCTGTGCCTTCTAGGGATTTCAAAACACGGCATCATGAAGCTTCGAAGCGTTATGAATCAGTGAGTCGAATCATGATTCGGATCGCGTGTCAAACCGCCAAACTGCTGAAATTTGGCGATTCAAACTGCTGAATCGACTCACTGATTCATAACGCTTCGAAGCTTCATGAGGCCGTGTTTTGAAATCGTCATCACTATATAAGTCGTTATTTAGGGTTTTTTTGCGCACAAAAACTATTCTCGTCACTCCATAAAGTTATTGTAGAACCACTGTAGTGAGATGGACTTTGTAACGACGTCTTTAGTGCCTTTTAAGGGTCTTGAGAGTGAACCGTGCATTGAGCCAATGGAGGCCTTTCAGAGCATCAGATTTACACTAAAATATCTTCATTTGTGTTCTGAAGATGAACGGAGGTCTGACGGGTGTCGAACGACATGAGGGGAAGTAATTAATGATAGAATTTTCATTTTTGGGTGAACTAACCCTTTAACAAGGATATCGCATTTTTCTTCAATATCGCACAGTCCTATTTATTGTGTTTGACTGGTCAGTACTGTTCAAATTTACATTTAAAAAGCAGACATAAAAGTAACTTAAAAGTTACTTTCCCTAATAGCTAATTACTTTTGATTTACAGTAATGGTTAAAGTAATTCAATTACTTTTAAAAGAAGTAACTAGTAACTGTAACTAACTACTAATTTTCAGTAATTTGCCCAACACTGGTTAGTATTGCATTGTTACAGATCGTTTGATATCTATTGATTACATACCGTAGCACGCGGTCACAGGCGGGAGAATCCTCTATTTGAGGTGTTATTGGTTCATTCGGGATCAGACTCGGACTCAGTAATGTTGTGGGCCAGGGCTCGCAAAGCCCAACGTCCCTGGGCTGTGTGTTTTTCAGACCGGCTACCAAAACATATCACCGCACTGCCGATGGGCTATCTTAAATAGTGAAATAACATTCCTTTCTTGCGCGCGTGTGTGTGCGATTCGCAGTTATATTCGCCGATCGGGTCGGCCAAGTAATACAAAAATAACATTCCAATCAATCGCGGATGGCCGAGAGATGAATCATTCTGTTTGTTTGATAAAGATATTTTGCGAGATTTTTCAAAACAATCCCCACATGTACTGAGGGGAGCTGAAGCTCATTAAATATGCAAATCTTATCCAATCCTAGCCGTGGGCGTTTACTTCCAAGTCTTCAGTACGGCACGCCCATGAAAACAGAGCGTTTCTTCAGAGAGCCTCAAAACCAGGGCCTATTACTGATTCATTATGATGTTTCTGAATGTAAAAACCACACAAACGTCATAAGTTGACCTCAGACAACAGTATAAAGTTGTTTTAAAAGCCAGTTCATGACCCCTTTAATGTGTGAAGTCGGCTCCTTCAGCGTCAACTGTTAAATCCCACGTGAAAACATTGTTTTTTAATAGTTTCTGTGACATGTTTATGGATTGACTGGGTGTTTAAATGTGTTTCATGTTTACATATTGCTTTTATTATGAAGCTCTTTGATCGATTGACGATTTCATATTGTTGTGGTATAATTATATGAAAGAAAGAAGAGCTTAAAATCGGTTTTCTCTGTCGTTTTGGCAGGGAGAGTTTCCACCAAAGTGCTTTTCACTTTGATCGGTTTGGCTGGGCTGTTTGTGTGTTTTTTGGGCCATCGCTTCTTCAAATGTGGTGAGTGATGTTTTTCTTTAGTTTCTTAGAAACACATCATGTTACTGCTATTAATATCTGCTGATCTACTAAATATACCACGAGTCTTTTAGGTCTGAGAAAGTCTTTGCCTCAGAGGTTAGACGGATATTATAGTCACTAATCTATAGAATAGTTACTGAACACGTAAATGGATGGCGTGTTTTTAAAGGAGTCATAAGATCATTTCTCCACTTGTAATGTTAGTCAAGGCTTCTTGCTCAACAAACGGTCCATTCAGTGTTTTATAACTGAGTGTTTATGGCATTTCAACACTCTCTCCATTAGATTTAAATGGCTGATTTTGACTTCTGTGACTTTTTGTACGTGTTTTGGTACGGGTTCATGTATCAGGTGCCCTTATGAGCCCTTTTGATTGCTGTAGCGCCACCTATTGGCCAATCGGGGTCATACTCTGTCAACCTCTCCTCGATTTTTGTACTACCATCTGACAAAGTTTCAAGTCTCCAGCATTTACGGTTTGGTCTGCACGATCAGTTTTACGGCACAAGAAAAATAATAATAATAATAATAAACATCCTTACGGGTTTGAACCCCTAAAAAAATCATGTGAAATAAAAATAAAATACAGAAGAGACAAAAACACAACAAAATTACTAAAACTTTAAAAATATATAACTTATTATTCAAAGTATTTAAACAACTATATTAGTATCTCAATGATACTTAAATGAGCTTGACGGAAATGAGTGCATGTAAACACACTTTAATGTAACCAGTCAAAAAATGTCCCTTTCTGTGTCTTTTCAGAGCTGTTCTGTATGGGCTTCGGGTTTGTGGCGTTTCTCTTCTTTATCCTGATCACCAGAACCACATCGCTGGACTACGACCGTGAGTCGTCACACATGTACTGAATCACTGGAGAATTAGGGGGCTTTCACATCTCTAGTTCGGTTCATCTGGTCCGAACCAAGGGCAAACAATTATACATTGTAGCATTTTTCAGCTTTTTTGGTTCCTTTTCACACCACACTGATTGCTTTGGTCCGAACCAGTTGAAACGAACCAAAATGCAGTCACATGACAACATCCACATCACTCATTGGCCATGGCGTATTTCCTAAACGTCTGGTTTTGTCCCTGGCCATAATTACATTGTTTGTATACACCACAATATGCAAACAATACATTTCTATAATGAAGCGCGGATGCGGCTTGAAAACAACGTTCAAACTTCACGCCTCCACGGACTCGGCTGTTTTCTGAAAAAATCGGTGCAGTGTATCTGTCTTTTATAAATATGATAAACTAAAGACTCTTGGGAGATATGAAGGATCAACACTACTCTATAGATACTCAAGATTAACTGGTAGAAACTGTGTGTTAGGGATGGCTCGATACCACAATTTTGTCTTCGGTACGGTACCACAATCTAATACCGAAGTACCGATATTAAATCGATACCACACAGGGTCTGAATTATGATGCGGGTATTGCGCATAATTTTACTCACTCTCGCAAGTTTTGGGTTTATGAAGCGGGAAATCACCGCAAATGTTTATTATTAAATTAATCAACAAAGATTATCACATCAATCAGTCATTTGGAAACTTTCTTGTAAGTAATTTCAGCGTGTCTCCATTCTCTCAAAATTAGCAAATTGCTTCTGGCTTCAAAAGAAATCGCACATGCACTATAAAAGCATCTGCGCGCTCAGATTCAACACTTTCGCTTCCGTTGCGCAACAGCTGACGGAAATCACTGCCCACGTCTTTTTAAACCTCGCCAATTTGAACATGCAAGCGATTTTATAGTATTTCGTAATACATATTGGATGGGAGCTCTTTAAGAGAGAGTTTTCTTTGTGCTCATACCAACAACAAACACACAAGCCTAAAGAGCTTGCGCATTCCAAATTAAGGTGTTTTTCCTCAGTCAAATACACAAAATTATGTCAAAAATGTCCATCTTTAGTGAGTCGTCACATAAACACAGTTGGTTATGTCTTTCGCGGATGTAAATAGTGCAATAGTATGCATGCAAATATTATGAAATCTAAATGTCACTGGTTGAAACGAACGCTGGAGATTTCTTTATACTTAAACGATACGATCTTATGTAGTGCGTTAATCAGTGTTAAAAGAAAAATGTCTAAATTAGATCGTTAGAATTATGCACTCACCTGTCGATCTCTTAATGTCTTACAAGTCAGGAATTAAGTTTCTAATGCTTGGCAAGGTTTGATGGTTCTTCAGCAGTTTTATAAGCAAAGTAATTCCAAATTTCACGTCTACTCCTCTCTTTATTAATGAGTTTTGTGCGTATTGAGTGAGATTCAACTGCTGTATTCATCTATTCTATTCATCTGTTGCCACATTTGCCGGTTTCACGTCAGTTTGGGTAGCTCGCTGCCACCTAGCGGTGAACTTCGGAACAGCAGCATATACCGAAATGAGCAAAATCATGATATCGTACCGTTTGAAATAAAATATATACCGGTATTTTTCCAGTACCGGTATACCGCGCATCCCTACTGTGTGTGTTATGTACACTTTAAGCACTTTACTTTATTACACTTTATCCATTTACGTCTGTAGATTTTATTGTCAGTACATCTTTTTAAAGGCCACATGTTTCGAGTCAGAAATCTCCATTTCAGCAGCTTCACATACACCAAACTTTACAGTTTTATTCCCATCTATATCCTGAAGGTGTTTCAGGGTTTTGTTCATATGACATTCACATGATTTTATTCTTTAAAAATGTTATTTTCTGACTGTTGACAGTATTTTCTGGTCCATATACGGATAAGAGATCCGAAATCACTCAAATATGTCAATAAAATAAAACATTTGAATCTGAAAACATCCTTCTATTATGGAAATGTATGCAAATTAGATATGGCCTCATTTGCATATTCAAATCTTTCATCTTAAAGAGCACCTATTATGGCATTTAAAATGTTCAAAATATTGTTTTAGAAGTTCCCAACAACAGTTTTGCATGCATGCAATGACAAAAAAGACTTTAGTTTTCTTATAATATGCATTTATTTTTACCTGTTTTGACAGCGATTCTCAAATGATTCCTTTAGTGATTCACTTTTCAAAACCCCGCCTTTACGTGACGCTAATCTGCGGTGATTGGTCCGATGACCCAGTCAGTTTTGATTGGTATAGTCTGTGTAGATATTTTCGGAAACGGAACGCCCATCAAAGTCTTATAGTGACAGTAATTTGTTAATATGTGTCAGGAGTTATGAATATGAAAACCGTGTCTGTACGTTTGATTGTAATATGAGCCTCAGCTGATCTCATTCATAAAAAACTCCTCTATTCTCCTCACGAAGACTCGCGACAAATCAACATCCCTCAGGGCTTTTAGTTCAAAAGTATGCAGATGAGGAGACATATTGATAGATTCTCATATGTCTGTGTCAAATTTCTAAACAGAGGAGTATTTTTTATTCAATACTTCCTCAAAATGCGCAGATGTAGCCTAATCATGAGCGATTGAGTCTCTTATGTGTTGTTTTCATTCATCCTGGCCTTCCATCCATCCAACCTTTTGGAGGGCTTATATATGATACACACAGACGAAGAAGAACCATGTGCCATAATATAAGTCCATAATAAAAGCTTCCTGAGATCGCGAAACATGCAAATAGAGACATTTGAAGACTAATAAACACACAATCGCGATGATGTATGGTTTGTCTTCAAGCCACTTAGTCTTCAAATGCTCATCCTTGGGCAGATGAAAAGTTTGCTTTTGAGTCGCACTTCAGAACACAGTGTCTCGTCGCCATGATGTTTTCTAGTTTTCACTGGCGTCTCGTCGCCATGATGTTTTCTAGTTTTCACTGGCGTCTTGGAGCGCAATAAGTGGGCGTATCGTAGTCAAATAACTTGACAAGTTGACGTCATCTAGTCAGAGAAAAAGCTTCGGTCTTCTAACGATTCTTAAAAATGACTCCGAGTCGGCTCTTACTTTTGAAAGAAAATAACTAAACATACGGTGCACTGTCATATTTCAAACTTTGCAGGATGTTTTTGTTCACTTAGATCTATGTTACACACTACATGAAAGGTACATTTCAAAATTCCATGATAGGTGCTCTTTAAACAACTGGTGAATGTGTGGTTAGTTAAAATGCTTACCCTGTTCACCTGTAACGTCTTGCCTTAACAATGAGCGTCTTTCCCCAGTCCGATTGGCTCTGACGGCGCTGATGGGCGTGGTCGGGGGCGTGGCCCTGGTGATGAGCTGGTGGCGGTTTGGTTCTGTCATGGCCTGCGTGTTGGTGGTCGGCCTCATTCTTGGATTTCACATCTCCTCTATCGCCTTTTTCACTCCACTTGGTAAGAAATCATGTTCAAAACCTGTTTCATAACAATTAAAGGCGGCATGAAATCAAATTTTACAATTCGTATTTTAATATTAATATTGTAGTGTTTACTATAACTGATTTATCTGTGCACTTCATTATTTTAAAAAAATTTATTTACCCTTATAATCTTTAATCAAATATGTTAACTTTCCCTCCCCCATCGAAACGACTTCTCTTCTCTCCCGGTCATGTGCTATGGCGCGAGGGCGGGGTTATGGCGTGAGGGCGGGGTTATGGCGTGAGGGCGGGGTTATGGTGTGAGGGCGGGGTTATGAGGGCGGGGTTATGGCGCGAGGGCGGGGTTATTGCGCGAGGTTATGGTGTGAGGGCGGGGTTATGGCGCGAGGGCGGGGTTATGGTGTGAGGGCGGGGTTATGGTGTGAGGGCGGGGTTATGGTGTGAGGGCGGGGTTATGGTGCGAGGGCGGGGTTATGGTGTGAGGGCGGGGTTATGGCGCGAGGGCGGGGTTATGGTGTGAGGGCGGGGTTATGGTGTGAGGGCGGGGTTATCGCCCCGTCTCGTTTTTGCACCTCCTCTCAGAAACATGTCACTGATCGTGGTTAGGTGCATTTTTCTCGGTAAACACAATACCTTCTTCAAGAAGGACTTGAGGCAAAAAGAGAGCAATATATGAGAAATAAAAGCTTTTTTTAATGTAAAAATTACTCAATATATTCGGACGAACAGCTTATCGTGACGACTCGCACTGAGGAATGCAGCGTGTGAACGCGCTTACGGCGCGCGCCCTTATAAGGGAGAGCTGAGAAAAAAGCTTTACAGAAATAGAGCCATAAAAGGCTTAAAATAAGTAAAATCTGTAGCATAAACCAGCGAAAAGTGAGGAAATATGCTCAGTAACATTATGTAGAAAAGATTTAGAGAGAAAATAAATTTATTTAAGAGATAGATCGAGTTTTTCTCCACAACTGAGTGCGAACTTCAAATCTGCCTCCATTTTGTTAGCAACACCCCACTTCCAACGATCCAATCAATTCCCGAAGGACGAAATCAAGCCTCGCCCTACATTTTTTCTAATTTCAGAAGCCGTTTCACTCGGATATACGTCACAATAAGGAGAAAAAGACGATCTCAACTTCCGTTTCATGCCGACTTTAAAGTTTTCATCTTATACTCAGAATATATACTCTTTATTGTCTTCTTGGTGGTAAAATGCAGGGCTGCAACAACAATTATTGTCTTTTTGTTATACATATATGTTATAAATTGTGTAAAAAGGGTTAAAATATAAACATATTACATTCTAAAACTTTATAAAGTAAAACAAAATCACAGACTAAACGTATTCATTCAATTATCTGGTTATAGTTATTTAATTATATTTATACCTCATTAAAACAGTCCGTCTTGTTATTTTAGTTTTATTAATATTTTGAATTAGCTTTCATTTTTAGTTTTCATGTTAATTTTAGTTACATTTTTAGTAATTTTGTTCAGGGTTTCTGCAGGTTTCACCAAGTCTAGACTTTTTAAGACCTTTTAAAGACCATTATGAATTAAATTTAAGACCTATATCACGCAATACATTTTTTTTACAAAGGAAATGCAGAATCACAAAATGACTCACAAAGCAAATTAATTTATTCAAATTAAACAAAGTATCAGTAAACTTGTACTTCCCCACAGCTCAATCCCATCAGAATTTCACAATATATATAAATATATTTTTTGGGTGATTTGTTTGAGAAAAATGACTTGAAATGTACATGTTTTATTTTTCATAATTAGGATGCCACATTTACCATATTATGTTAGATGCACAATAGTTACACACTACAATAAAACAAACAAAATGCATAAATATTGTTTGGTATCTTACACAAAAAAAAAGGCTAGGCCAGTGGTGTGCTACCTAGCTTTAATAACACCATCGCTTATAGGGTGGGAAATATGACCAGAAATCTTACAAGTAGGCCTAAACCACAGCAATAAGCAACTGCTTAATAAGATCTCAAGTAATCAAGTAAACAGTCAATAATAAAATAAAAACTTTAAATAGCTTAAGTACTGTTTCCCGGAATAAACACATACACACACACACACACACACACACACACACACACACACACACACACACACACACACACACAAAAGCGCTGCGAGAGCATTTCAATGAGCATTAGAGGTAGCGTTACATGGACGTAGAAAAATTAGGACCTGTTTAAAATTATTTAAGACCTAGAACTCAATACTTCAGCGAATTTAAGACTTTTTAAGGCCTAAAATTTAGATTTTGAAATATAAGACTTTTTAAGACCCCGCGGGAACCCTGTTTGTTATTTAAAAAAAGTAATAAAATTACAAAAACACACATTTCTATTTAGGATTATTTATTTTTTTAAATCCATTTAAAATTGTTAGTGCTTCAACTTAAACTGATGTCTCATTTTCATTTACTTGAAGTATTTCAAATAAAATATTTATATTTCATTTTAGCTTCATTAACAGAAATTACCAATAATAAACTGGCTACCACTTTTAAACGTACATTTAATGTGCAATAAAAAGGCATATTTATGCACAACAAAATAAAACAGTTATATAACTGAAAAATGCAAGTTATGCTGTGGGGAAAACATGTATTAAATAGCTTATAATCTGTCAAAGCAGCTGACAGGGCAAGCCGAGGTGTTTGTTTGAAGCGCTTAATGCAATGAAACAGAAGGAGTGATGGATATTTTCTTCTGTAAGCTTGGGGTTGTTTGCAGTATGATCTATATATTAAATTCCATGTCGACTTAAATATGAAGCATGTCTCATGTTCAGGATAACTCGGGTTGTGCAGCAGCTTAAATTCAGATTTGTTGCCGATAATAATGTTCATTATTGGTTGTTTTCCCTCCAGGTGATCTTCCTATATTCCATAATGATGTGGTGTTCTGGGTGGTGTTTGTTTGCATAATGGTGGTTGTTCCTTTATTCTTCATCAGGTGGCCTAGAGAGGTGAGACTTTTGCCTTTTGAAGGAAGTCTCTTCTGCTCACCAATCTGCATTTATTTAATCAAAACTACAGTGATATTGTGAAGTATTATTACAATTTAACCCTCTGGTGGTCTTCGTGTGGCAGTCAAATGTGACTTTATTATTTCAGTGAAATGAAAGTATCATATTTTAGTTCGATAATGTTTTTAGGGGATTTTATAGTACTAAATTAGATTTATGTTATAGTTATATTCCATTTATTCACTTTTTGACCATTGACCTGAAAAGGAAATGTCCAACTTAAAGGTGCAGTGTGTAAGTTTTGGCGGCATCTAGTGGTGAGGTTGTGAATTGCAACCGCTCACCCCTCTTTCCGAGCACATAGAGAAGCTACGGTGGCTGACACAGGACAAAGATGTCGTCTGAGAGAGCAGAGAGTAGCTAGAGCTCTGTAGAGAAGTTTGTCCATTTCTGTCAATAGATACTTCAATCTTGAATAAATGTCGCAAGATTTACAAATAAATCTTGAATGTTTTAGAGCAGTTTGATCTCTTTTTAAAGACGACACGTGGTAGATTATTGCTTAAGTGAATTTTTTTTAAAAGTTTTACGTTTATGAAAAATGCACAAAATTAATATTTTACATTTTTACTTTAAAACTGCAATCTAAACAAGTTGTGTTCCAAATTTAAGGTTGATATCTCAAAAAATGAGCTTTCAGTCAGATTTTGTTAGGGCGCAGTACCAAACGCCTCCACTAGATGAAATTAATTTCCAATGTGCTCATTTTTGACCACAAGGAACACAAGTGTGCTATTTTTTTCAGGACCATTTAACCTTTTCAAATCATGTATGATTTTTGTTTGTGTGTTCACACAGCAAGTGCAAAAACCCAAGTTTTGTGCCATTCCGATGAAGTAAAGAATTCAAAACATAACTTTTTTTTCTGTCAAAAATGACAGAAGAACACCAGAGGGTTATTAAAATAACTTTTCGAATAATAAATGTGAATAATTAATGTTTCTTGAGCAGCAAATCCTCATATGAGAATGATTTCTCTGACACTGAAGACTGGAGTAATGATGATAAATTCAGCTTTGATCACATGATATAAATTACACTTTACAATATATTCACATAGAAAACAGTTATTTTAAATTATAATAATATTTCACTATTTTTAGTGTGTTTTTGATCAAATAAACGCAGCCTTGGTGAGAGACTTCTTTCCAAAAACATTGAAAAATGTGTAATTATTCCAGACCTTTGATCAGTAGTGTATATATTTACTCGACTCATACCAGACACTCAAATGAATGCACATGTTTACTGTATGTTTTAGGGCAATATAATCACATGTGGAGTGGTTGGTGCATATGCAGTTGTCCTGACCGTCAACGCCTACACCTACACCAGTCTGTCCTACATCACGCTGGACGTCCTGAAACGCTTCCTCAACGACAACTTCAGCCGAGCGTTTATCTCTGTTCCTCTGCAGGATATCGGTAGGTCACTTTCCCCTGGATCTAGGGCCATATGGGTGGTACTCAGTGTGTGTTTCGACCACAGGGATCAGGGAAATGAAGTTCAGGGTAAAAATGCCCCCCTCAGAAAGTCCCTGCTCACGAGGTAGTACATTTTCAAAGTTCAGGAAGTTTCGGGGGTGGGATTTGGCCGCTGGACATGCTGATTGGTTGACTCCACAAAGTATTTTATTTCAACAGCCATTTTTAAAACTCTGTTGCGGTGTGTTTACTGGGGTCGAATTCGAGTACTCGATTTAAAAAAAATCCTCGATTAAAGCTACACTGTGTAACTTTTTTAGTTTATTCTTAGCTAAAAACACTTAGTTCTTTCAAAAATATATGTGCTCATTAATGTATATTTACTTCTTTCAAGTAATAAAGTATTCTCGTAAGTTTATAATATGCCATTGTAAACACATACGGGTGAGGGTTCGAATGCCGGTCGCCATGTTGCCCCTCCATCTTGAAAGTACATTAGCCAAAGAGGGACATACCCGTGAATTCAAGCTTCGCCTTTGGCGTTTTAACACTCGATGGAACCGTGTCGAATGTGGACGAGGTCGAACTGGAAGCCATGTTAATCTTGGACTAAATCGGCCACCGTAGGAGTTAAAACAAAATCGGATTTGAGAGGAAGAGAAACTAATATTCACTGGATGGTCATATACCTTTTCACCACTAGATGAGGGAAAATATCACACAGTGTAGCTTTAATATTAAACAATGATTTGATCTGCTGTAAAGTGGGACTACAATAATCACCAGGCATTGGCGCCGTCTGCAGGCATTTGTTATAATACATAATGTACATAAGATAATTGTTTATAATGTATGTATGTGTTGTTCTATAAAACCATACAATTACTTGCTTTTGATACTTTATTTGAACCAAATATTATATGATATTCAAGTCATTTTAAAGGCTATTGTTTGCATAGGTCGTTTATTACCACAAAAAAAAATCTGATTACCCGATTAATAATCGATCGATTATTCGATTACCAAAATAGTCGTTAGTGACAGCCCTAGTGTACAGTAGTTGTTTGCTATTCGAATCAACAATGGAGTTCAAAAAATACGACGGTTGAACGACGTCGAGGTTCAGGCTTTATTAAGCTTACATGCGGAGGACGAAATCCTGCAGGAACTGGAAAGTCGTGCGCAGTCCTACATCAGCGGACTAATTTACTTAATCTTCAGGGGACTTTAGACCGCGTAGAAACGCAGACAGCAATAGGTCTGGGGGAAAACGTTCCTGGGACAAATTGTTCCGAGTAATTTAGGTGGAAACACGGCTTTAGAAATGAAAAAAAATAATAAATTTTTGTTATGTTAATTTTAGTTACATTTTTAGTATTCATTATGTGTGTTTTTGTCATTTCTATTATTATTTATTATATTTCTATTTAGGACTAAATTACATTTTTGTTAGTTTCAATTTTTATTTATTGTAGGGCTGTCAAAAGATTAATCCCGATTAATCGCATCCAAAATAAAAGTTTGTGTTTACATAATATGTGTGTGTGTACTCTGTTAATTATTATTTATATATAAATACACACACATTCATGTATATATTTAAGAAATATTTGCAAGTATATACTGTATATACATTTATATAATCTATAATATATATAAATATAAATGTTTTATATATTAAAATATTTTTTTCTTAAATATATACATGCTTGTGTGTGTATTTATATATAAATAATAATTAACAGAGTACACACACATATATTATGTAAACACAAACTTTTATTTTGGATGCGATTAATCGCGATTAATCTTTTGACAGCCCTAATTTATTTCCATTTAAACGTTTTAGTGCTTAACTTATTTCTGCAATTTATTTCCAACATACATTTTTTCAAATAATATTTATATTTTATCTTCGCTGTATTTCAATTAACGATAATAAACCTGATAACACTTTAAACATACATTTAACCCATGTAAAACATTTTTTATAATCATTTGTTTTTGTGAATTCAATTAATTAGATGAGCTTTTTGATTATTAATATTTAAATAAACCATTAAAATGGAATACAGAAAACACCGAATGTATTAAAAAATAAAATGGAATTGGAGCAAAAAAAATCATATTTCATAGGGCCCTAAACATGTACTTTTTTAACTTTTAATACATGTTTGTTAAATTGTATAAGTTTGATGATTTAAATTAATTGGTCATGTTTTTTGATTTACTAAAATTTAATAACCATTAACTCGTTCCCCGCCAAACACGTAATTTTCCGTTATTTGTGAGAAAATACTAACTAACACTAACCCTCCTGACTGCTTTGTCGGACAAAATGGCGATGTGATTGGTCAGATCACCTGTCAATCAAACTCGCGACTAAGGGTGAATTACGCATCTTGTGAAAGAGTAAGAATCTCCTGATCAAAACACAGGCGAAGAAGACGCAAAAACAAGCAATCGTTCGTATGCAAGCCGATGCATATGTAAAATAATGTGATCAAAATTTAGCTTTTTTTTATGAAACGTACCCATATTTAAGTGTTGATAAAAAAGAAATGCACAAAGCTAGAATAAAACCGGGTTTGTTTAAGCACTTTACTTTATTACACTTTATCCATTTACGTCTGTAGATTTTATTGTCAGAACATATTTTTAAAGGCCACATGTTTCGAGTCAGAAATCTCCATTTCAGCAGCTTCACATACACCAAACTTTACAGTTTTATTCCCATCTATATCCTGAAGGTGTTTCAGGGTTTTGTTCATATGACATTCACATGATTTTATTCTTTAAAAATGTTATTTTCTGACTGTTGACAGTATTTTCTGGTCCATATACGGATAAGAGATCCGAAATCATTCAAATATGTCAATACAATAAAAAATTTGAAAACATCCTTCTATTATGAAAATGTATGCAAATTAGATATGGCCTCATTTGCATATTCAAATAGACAAATCTATCATCTTAATCAACTGGTGAATGTGTGGTTAGTTAAAATGTTTACCCTGGGTTTGTTTGTTTAGAAACAGAGGGTCTCTGCTCTTTCTTTTACTTTTGAAAACAAAATATTATATGGGCCATTACATTTTTGTGAAAATGATCAAAAACAAACTGAGTAAAAACAGAAATAACACAGATTTTGGGATACATAAAACTGATTTCATAGGCCCCTAGAGGCAAATGGGAACGCAAAAATGATATTTGCCGTAGTTTCCGTTCACCACTATAAAAAGTTTGTCATGTGTGCGGTTTCTCCAGATTTCATCCTGATCACCGTGTGGGTCGTTCTGGGTGTTTCGGGAATCGTGGTGCAGCTGTATCGGGAAAAGTCGCGGCCGTTTTTCCCGCCGAGCCCGTACGTGATGTGGAAGCAAGAGCGAGAGCGCCGGAAAACCAACGTCCTGGATCCCAGCCACCACAAGCCGTCTTTATCCGCCCGAATCCTCGAACGCATCCGCCAGCTCACGCTGCGCTCCGAACCGGCCGGCGAAACCACACCGCTCCTGCTCTAACCCTCGCCTTTGGACTCGTGGAGAACAGTTACTTTAGGATTGTGCTCGATTTTAAGAGCCACACACACAAAGCACTAATGGTGTGTTGGATCCCATTGGATTTAGTCATGTTGACCTCGACTAGATACGGAAGCATTTTTAGATGCATTTTAGCAGCTTAGAGGAAATGTGGTGGCAATGTGGAGATTTTTTTTAACCTTTCTTTTTATTGTGTGTAGTACAATACTCGTCCGAAACAAGATTTTTAAAGACATGCAATTTGTGTATCATGTTCACCACTAATGGGCTGCGATTGCAGACTGAATGAACAGGTATTCATTAGCCACTGATGTGTGTGTCTAAGTCCCTGCGGAGCCGATGATGAGCTTATTCTCCTGAGTTCCTGTGGGAATGTGCACTTGATAGTGAGGATTTTAAATGCAGATTGAGTTCTTTCACATAACCGAATATGTAGCTCTTATCGTAGCTCACAAAGCCAAGTTCCCGAATTTTGCAGCGCATTCCTTCATTAGTTTCCGGGATCCTCTCAGGGTTTCTTCGTGGGATCTTTGTGTCTCTCACAGAAGCAAACGAACCGTCTTATTTTTCTAAAGCATTTCAAACGTGCAGACTTTACATGTGTGAGCTGTTTTTTTAAGTGGTAGCGGTGTGTATTATTTCTGTTTTGTATAAAATTGTCTAATTAAATGTTTAATAAAAGTTGTGATTTGTGCCATAATGCCTACATGATATTGTTTTCTATTCCAAGACTGATTTTGAATCCGAAAGAGATGCGATTATAGTGTTTATTAATATTTAAAAAATTGTATCTTTATATTTTCAGCTTTCGTTTTAATTTTAGTTAAAGATTTAGTCATTTATATGGAAGCTTGTTTCCACCAAAAAATAAAAAGGTAATTCTGACTTTATATCACGTAATTCTGACTTTATATCACGTAATTCTGACTTTATAACTCGTAATTCTGACTTCATATCTCACAATTGTTATTTATACCTCGCAATTCTGACTTTATATCACGTAATTCTGACTTTATATCACACAATTGTGTTTACAACTCGCAATTCTGACTTTATATCATGTAATTCTGACTTTATAACTCGCAATTCCGACTTTACATCACGTAATTCTGACTTTATAACTTGCAATTCCGACTTTACATCACGTAATTCTGACTATAACTCGCAATTCCGACTTTACATCACGTAATTCTGACTATAACTCGCAATTCCGACTTTACATCACGTAATTCTGACTATAACTCGCAATTCCGACTTTACATCACGTAATTCTGACTATAACTCGCAATTCCGACTTTACATCACGTAATTCTGACTTTATAACTCGCAATTCCGACTTTACATCACGTAATTCTGACTTTATAACTTGCAATTCCAACTTTACATCACGTAATTCTGACTTTATAACTCGCAATTCCGACTTTACATCACGTAATTCTGACTTTATAACTTGCAATTCCAACTTTACATCACGTAATTCTGACTTTATAACTCGCAATTCCGACTTTACATCACGTAATTCTGACTTTATAACTTGCAATTCCGACTTTACATCACGTAATTCTGACTTTATAACTCGCAATTTCCGACTTTACATCATGTAATTCTGACTTTATATCACACAATTGTGTTTCTCACAATTCCGAATTTGTCACGTAATTCTGACTTTATGACTCGCAATTCCGACTTTACATCACGTAATTCTGACTTTATAATTCGTAATTCTGACTTTATATCACACAATTGTGTTTATCTCACAATTCCGAATTTATATCCCGTAATTCTGACTTTATAACTCACATTCTGACTTTATAACTCGCAATTCCGACTTTATATCACGTAATTCTGACTTTATATCACGTAATTTTAACTTTATATCACATAATTCTGACTTTATATCACGTAATTCTGACTTTATAACTCGTAATCCTGACTTTATAACTCGCAATTCTGACTTTATATCTTACAATTGTTTATATCACGCAATTCTGATTGTAACTCGTAATTCTGACTTTATATCTCGCTATTGCAGAATCTAGCAATTCTGATAAAAAAAAAATCTGAATTGTGAGATGTAAACTCAAAATTGTGAGATGTAAACTCAAAATTGTGAGATAAAAAGTCGCAATTATCTTTTAAAATGTTTAATTCTGTGGCGGAAACGAACTTCCATAAATGTACTACACGTTTACACAACAATGATGTACTAAAAACGGAAACGTTTTTCCTTTGTTTGTCTTAGTAACTGGCGACGTCACTTTAGTAAAGAAACACTTCACCCCTAGCATATTGAGAATGAAAATGTCCACCATTTTGGGATCCCACGCTATCGGTTGCCAGGGGCAACATTGTAAGAGTGATATACAGAGATGGAGGAGGAAAGACTAATTAAAAATTCAAATTAAGAACAAATTAAGAAATGGAGAAAAATGCAGCAAAAGAAAAGGGCCTTTACAGGGATAAACTTATTACCAGTGCCAAGCAGAGGTATTTAGAGAAGCTGGCGGATATAAAAAACATCGACCCCGCACCTATATAGAAATGGTTAATTACTTGGTTTTTGGCATCAGTTACTACACTATGCAAGAATTCAAAAGCCTGAAATTAATTAATAGTAATATATACTCTATAATAATTAATATATAATATAAACATTAAAATCAAAAAGTAATACAATTAAAATAAATTATGTATAATAATTAATGTATAGCATATACAAACATTAAAATCAAAAATAAAAGTTATGTTCACTTATTTTTTTTAAAAACATTAAATTGTATTATTTGTGTCCTAATAAGATTGAAAATAGCAATATATGAATTTTTTGATGTCTCTTTATGGTCTTGCCCTTTTTAGGGTTAAATGCAAAAATATAGATGAAACACCTTTATTACAGAGTCTTTAAATCCATTTTGACCGCTTCCAGCACCCATACTGTAAGAGCACGATTAGACGTGCATACTGAAACAAAAAGTAAATGTGATCAGGCAAGGATGCAGACAAATGGAAATTTGAAGTGTATAACTTGAAAAAAGTGACCTTTGTCTTAAATACATATTAATGCTACCTTTCATTTAACAGGAGGAAGTGTGACGCATGACACAAATAAAAAATTAAAGACTGACAGTAGAGGTGTAACGTTACACAAAACTGACGGTTCGGTACAGCAGTTTTACAAAATTTATTTTTATATTTAACAGTGGCTTACTGAAGAAGAAAAAAAGTGTCTGTCCTTGAATGAATTAAATTATAACTAAAAGTTTATTGAAGATATTTCTGTAATTATATAGGGAGCCCTTACTTGCACATTAATGTTAAACAGAGCCCAAACTATTAGCTGTAATCCAGTTGCTATTTATTTTTAGGTATAATAATCAACACTCAAATAACACATTGTATGCAAACATAAGGCAGTTTTTGCATTAACTTCTAAATCTAATTATAGAATAGTTTTTTCTCCAATTCGTTGTTGAAATATAATCATTTATACACAGTGAATGTAATTTTCATGACAGGTTTATTTAAACACACATGAAATAATCAAGACATCACTAACAGGTTCAGTAGAATATAATGAATATAACGGCTAATATAGAGCATATATTTAGTGAAAGAGTTGATTTACTCTAGTGAATAAAAGTCTGTGGACACTGAATGACTGCCTGAGGTAAATGTGATGCTAACGTTACATGACATTGTTTACAAGTAGTTATATTGACGTCTTTTCCGCCGTTGAAACACTGATTTAGCGATTACATTATATATATACACACACACACACGACAGTAAGGTATAAGGTGTAACGTATCCTCAGCATACCTTCAGATGTTCATTCATGTTTATTCTTTAGTAAGAGATGATCGCGTGCGCGGCCGCTTGAACTGTGATCAATGATCAGTCACGCCACAGAGCGTCAAAACGGCATTTATCGTTTGAATTGTGTGATAAAATGGACTGAATATAGGTTTCAAGGGCTTCAGAGGCTCGAGGAATAGGGTCTTATCTAGCGAAACGATCGGTCATTTTCCAAAAAATAAAAAATATTATATACTTTTTAACCTAAATTGTCTCAGAACAGCGCAAGATGAGCAATTTAGGTAAAAAAATATTCATTTTAATTTATCTTTTTTGAAAATGAACGGTGGTTTGGCGAGATAAGACCTTATTCCTCATCTGGGATCGTGCAGAGCCTCTGAAGCCCTTCAAACATGCATTGATTTGGACCTTCAACATTTTAGTTGGCATTGAAGTCTATGATGTGGAGGAAAAATCCTGGGATGTTTTCCTCAAGACATCTTGGATGAGATGGGGGTGAGGAAAATATCAGTGAACTAATCCTTTAACCCTTTGATGCATGAATTATGGTAAACATTATCTCGATTTTTTTAAGAATCTTTTTATTACTTTAATACGATGCTAAAATTTAAAACTATTTTAATCTTTACAAAATTCAGTTTTATTTAAAAAGTATTTAACTGTCCACGTATGTGGACACACCATGCAACAAAAGCGTAAAATGAGACAAAGCCACAGATGACAATATGGAACATTGTTTTTATTGTCATGTTATGCTATGTATATCAGCTCAGTTATTACAACCATTAATATTACAATATAACAACGAGACAAGTACTGAGTGCTTGACCTGTGCTGTCCCTGTTTGGGAAGCAAAATGCAAATTTGTCTTGGTGTGCATGTGTAAAGTTGCCATTTAATGCTGTAATATGTAATTTTGAATGGTTATTTATGTTGATATATTTGTTAAATGTCCGTTTTATTACAATATAAGACAATTCAAAACATCTTTGCAAAAATAAAACAGATATACTAGCAGGTTGACTGACTCCACTGTAGCATGACGTCCACATTGGTGTATAAAAACTACATTTTACACTAAATTTTAGTTTATAAAGCACTAACATTTTCATCATACTTTACTGTACATCCTAATTTTTTTTTTTAGCTCAAGTGACCTTGTATAAAAGTTTTTCACAGATATGCCTGGGGCATTTGGCACATGGCTATCACTGTCAGCCATCTTGGATTAATCATGTCATCAAGCAATGAATATTTATAATACAAGATTACAATATTGCTGTCAATCTTCTGACACTGCCCTCAAGTGGTTTGGAGAAAATTACAATGATAAATGAACCCTAAATGGAGTTAAATTAACTCTCCACAAATGTGGACACCATGCATGAAAGGGTTAATGCACTTTTATATTGAGCGTATGGTGAACATTTATACACTGCTCATTGTGAGTTCTCAATAAATACTGTTAAGTCATATAAAAGGTGTTTCAAGAATTTATTTCAACAGTGATTTCACAGTAGGACTGGTCCTGGTGCGTCCTGCGCTTTGCTTGCCGCTGATATCTGGCCTCATCCGTTTTCTTAACATCCCTGTGGCCCAAACGCAGAGATGGTTTCCAGTCAGGGTGGTTCTCGAACATCTCGTATGATGGTTTGCCTACAACAGAATAATTTGATTATAAAAACTCAATTTAAACATAGGCTAAGGACACAAGGCAATGCATCTTTGTGGTGTCCTCCAGAGTGGGGAAAGTTAGTGTATAGTATACTTTTCTTATAATATATACTTTTATAAATAGGCTTTCCTGCCAATAAAAGTCAGGTATACTTAAAGGGTTAGTTCACCCAAAAATGAAAATACTGTCATTAATTACTGACCCTCATGTCGTTGGACACCCGTCAGACCTCCGTTCATCTTCAGACACAAATGAAGATATTTTAGTGTAAATCTGATGCTCTGAAAGGCCTCCATTGGCTCAATGCACGGTTCACTCTCAAGACCCTTAAAAGACACTAAAGACGTCGTTACAAAGTCCATCTCACTACAGTGGTTCTACAATAACTTTATGAATCGGTGACAATAGTTTTTGTGCGCAAAAAAACCCTAAATAACGACTTACATAGTGATGACGATTTCAAAACACGGCCTCATGAAGCTTCGAAGCGTTATGAATCAGTGAGTCGATTCATGATTCGGATCGCGTGTCAAACTGCTGAAATTTGGCGATTCAAATTGCTGAATCGACTCACTGATTCATAACGCTTCGAAGCTTCATGATGCCGTGTTTTAAAATCATCATCACTATATAAGTTGTTATTTAGGGTTTTTTTGCGCACAAAAACTATTCTCGCCTCTTCATAAAGTTATTGTAGAACCACTGTAGTGAGATGGACTTTGTAACGACGTCTTTAGTGTCTTTTAAGGGTCTTGAGAGTGAACCGTGCATTGAGCCAATGGAGGCCTTTCAGAGCATCAGATTTACACTAAAATATCTTCATTTGTGTCTGAAGATGAACGGAGGTCTGACGGGTGTCCGACGACATGAGGGGAAGTAATTAATGACAATTTTCATTTTTGGGTGAACTAGCCCTTTAAGTGCAATTTTAAGTATATTTGAGAAGTACATAAAAAGTACACTTCCTTATTTTTTACCATTATGGCATGAACAGAATTTCAACTAGTTTTGTTAAAAACAACAACATTAATGGTTGGCCATCAACAGTGCTAAGAATAAGTGCAGGGCTACCACCCATGCTAAAGATATTTTATTCCTCTTTTTAGTGAACTTTAACATGGGTGTATTCACTTATGCCTAGCACTGTGTTTAGCTAGTAGGCTAGGCCAGGGGTTTTCAAACTGGGGTCCCCAGAAAATTTCAGGGAATAAAAAGACAAAGCAAAAATGGTTAAAGTCTACTAGGGCTGTGCACATTTTTCGATTAATCGTTTTTTAAAATGTGGTCGATTCAAAATCGATTCTCAAGGCCAAGAATCGATTTTTTCCCCCAGGGGTTTCCAGTCGATCCGGTATCGCATATATGCTTGTCGTTAAGATTAAATCGAATGGCAATCGCATCTAAGGAAGGCACGCAAATAACAGAGATAGTGACAAAATATAATGCATCATCCGGGGCACGAATCAAAGCTCTGGAGGAAAAAGCCTCTATAAAAACGGACAGAGTCTGAATGACGGTCGGCTAAATCGCAAGAAATGCTTGTCCTTTACAAAAAAATTGCTGAAAATCATCCAATATCCTTTTTATGTTTTAAAGTAAGTGTATCATGGATCCATAAAAACTAAATTATATTTTATTTAACATAATTGTATGCATTTGAAATATAGAGATGGGTTCTGTTTTAATGTACCCGAGTGTACCTAAAATAAAAAGAGTTTAATATACAGGTTTGTGGCTCTTAATTTCTCTTTAATTACCCACTTGTAAACTTGTTCAGTTATTTTTTATAAACATAGTAGGCTATTTGAATTAAATCTATATTCATTGAGTTGAATCGAATCGATTTGAGAGCTTGCGAATCGAAACACCTGAATCGATACCCAGCCCTAAAGTCTACTGAGCATTATAACTGAATTTAATAATTGTATATGTTTGCTTTGTTTTTCTCACTATAGTCCCCTTTATCTCACTCACTGGGGTTGTAAGGCTATATTCTTAACGCACTACATAAGCTGCTTACATACATTCATTGTGAAAGTTGCTTATACAAATAATTTTTAATTGAAAATTCTCTTCTTCAGGTTTATAAATCCAACATTAAGTATAGCCAATTTAAGTTTGGAAACAATATGTTGTATCTATAATGTCATACTTACTATTTATTTAACAGTTTAAATGTTTTTTTTTCACACATAAAAGTATGTGACCCTGGAGCACAAAACCAGTCACAAGTCTCACGTGTTATATTTGTGGCAATAGCCAACACAACAAATATTTTATGCCAAAAATCATTAGGATATTAATTCAAGATCATGTTCCATGAAGATATATGTATAAATCTTTATTTAAAAAAAAATATCCTTATGGTTTTGTGGTCCAGTGTCCAAATATAGAAGGATTTTAGGAAGGGGGTCCCTCATAAAATCATATTTGGGGGTCCTTGGCCTCATAAAGTTTGAAAACCCCTGGGCTAGGCAACAACGTCGGTGCACTTCGTGGCTTTAAAGGGATAGTTTACCCAAAAAATGAAAATTCTTTCATCATTTAGTCGCCCTCAAGTTGTTCCAAACCTGTATGAGTTTCTTTGTTCTCCTGAACACAAAAGAAGATATTTTGAAGAATGTTTGTAACAAATCACTGCCATAGTATAGGGCTCGGGCGCTGCATTGCATTCTGGGACGTGGCGGCCATGTTGATGGCCTCGCGAATGTAAACAAACAGCAAATCGAACGAGGAGAAGCAGAGTAGGGAGAAAGAAAAGATTGAAAAAATATGTTAAAATCTCGAAAAGGATGTGGAATTTACCGGGACACATTAAACAGGGAAGCCAGGGACCGGTAAATGGAAAAAAATTTGAACTATTAACAATTTGGATCCATATGAAATTCCCAACAAAGAGTGGAGCACCGACAACGACTTGCTGCCACAGTTTTGCATAACAGCGCCTACTAGGGCTGAACGATATATCGTTATCGTATCTATATCTAGATGTGAACTTTCAAGATATTACTATCGAAAAAAGCAACGATATAGATTTCCCCTCTCCGCGCTCGCCCTGCGTACTCTGGCCGTCACAACAAACATCAGTTTTACGAGTGCCCTTGAATGCACCGCTAAAGCCAGCGCGCGCACACTACCAGGGGCGTGGGAACTATATTGTGAGAGGGGGGGCGGCGTTTCCATGGTGACGCGTCATTGCTTGTCACGTGACACACCGCCGCAGCAACAGCGCTGAATGAACGATGATCTGCTTTTATGTCATTTTTTCCTTTTTTATTCAGAATATTCACAAATGTGTTAGCTATGGCATGAAATATCTGATATTCCGATTGTCAAATACATGCAAGTGGAAGTATATTGTTGTTTAAACACCTTTATAACGATGGCGTTAGTTGAGCTGTATGCGCGATGGGCGCCGCCGTGTTAGTTTGTGCCGCAGACGCAGTTCAGAGAATCGGATCTGTTGAATTTACAACACGTGAATTCATCCACTTCTCCCGAAATGCTTAAAAGTAAGTGGCTGGTGAACTGGGAATAGAATAGAGTAAACATTGAAGTTACTTACACAATGCGTCTCTGATATGAATAAAAAGTGTCGAATTATAATGGAAAGGATTATTATTACCTCTTCCATAGACATCAGTGTGTATTTTACAAACTCTAAATGTATTGTTTTTTTAGTACTTGTGTGAATTTATATGTTTGAAACCTAAAATAAACAGTATGTGGTTGAAAACACTGAAAAGTTGTGATATATGACAGCTCTGAGCGCGCCTGTCTCTGGCTAAATTCAACATTTGATCATGTGATGCACTTGATCATCCGCTCCAGGGCCTAGACTGATCACACCTGTGTGATCGTACGTGCCAAAGCCTTAAAAACAATACATTTTCTGACACTAATTTTTGAAATGTAGGCTTAAATCAAACACATTTTAATTCAGATTCTGGTTTTCACCGAACACGTAGTCATATCGTATTGTATTGATATCGAGATATCTGGTATGAAAATCGAGATATGAAATTTTGTCCATATCGTTCAGCCCTAGCGCCTACACTTCAGGGGCCAGTTGCATAAACTAAGCCATGATGTTAAGACAGTGTCTTAAGATCTAGTATGAGCCACTAGTAGTTAGGAAAGTGGCATTCAGTCTTACTTTTCGTATCAAATTAGGCCAGTCTGTTTTTATGTTACTGATTTTAAAAGGTTATGAATGGTCTTAAAGAAAAAAAATGTGTGTCTAACTTGTAAGACTAGTCTTTACGGGTTATGCAACCGGCCCCAGAACAGTTCCGAAGCTACAAGGCATTGGAGTCTCATGTGCAGTTCACAAATGGATGGGTTCAGGAGATGCAGATCATAAAGCCGGCAAACAGTGGGAACACAGTAATCCGGACAAAGGTAAGCTGTGCTCCACCTAGCTGCTAGTTTAGTAACCGTTAGTGCGAACAACCATTCACACATGTACTTTTAACTATGTGTTTCAAAACAGCGTGGTTGTTGTGAGAGCACGAGTTCACGACAATCTGTAAGCAAAGTCAAGTACGACCTATCTTCACAACTCACTTAGTTAAAGGGTTAGTTCACCCAAAAATGAAAATTCTGTCATTAATTACTTCCCCTCATGTCGTTGGACACCCGTCAGACCTCCGTTCATCTTCAGACACAAATGAAGATATTTTAGTGTAAATCTGATGGCTCTGAAAGGCCTCCATTGGCTCAATGCACGGTTCACTCTCAAGACCCTTAAAAGGCACTAAAGACGTCGTTACAAAGTCCATCTCACTACAGCGGCTCTACAATAACTTTATGAATCGGCGACAATAGTTTGTGCGCGCAAAAAAACCCTAACGACTTACATAGTGATGACGATTTCAAAACACGGCCTCATGAAGCTTCGTATCGTTATGAATCAGTGAGTCGATTCATGATTCGGATCGCGTGTCAAACTGTTGAAATTTGGCGATTCAAACTGCTGAATCGACTCACTGATTCATAACGCTTCGAAGCTTCATGAGGCCTTGTTTTGAAATCGTCATCACTATATAAGTCGTTATTTAGGGGTTTTTTGCGCACAAAAACTATTCTCGCCGATTCGTAAAGTTATTGTAGAACCACTGTAGTGAGATGGACTTTGTAACGACGTCTTTAGTGTCTTTTAAGGGTCTTGAGAGTGAACCGTGCATTGAGCCAATGAAGGCCTTTCAGAGCATCAGATTTACACTAAAATATCTTCATTTGTGTCTGAAGATGAACGGAGGTCTGACGGGTGTCCAACGACATGAGGGGAAGTAATTAATGACAGAATTTTCATTTTTGGGCGAACTAACCCTTTAAGCTATATATATATATATATATATAGGTTTGGGCATCGTTTTGATTTGAACGATTCTGATTCCGATTCTTAGTTTCGATTACGGTTCTTTTCGATTCTCGATTCCGATTCTTTGAGGGGTGGAGTCAAAACATGTCACAGGCTCATTTCACAGAGGAAAATTGTATTTTGATTCAATAATGAGTTTTAGTTTTGGGACTTTCTCCGCTGGCATTTTCACTTGCTTTGCTGCAAAGGTGAATGGAGTTTCACACCGAGTCCCGGCTTAACAATAGCATTAACAGCAGTCATATTAGGACTGCTACTAGCGTGGGCAATTTGCGTATAGCTACATTTATCTACGAGGGGGGGAAATAATTTCAGTAACGTTGTTGTTCACCTCAATTCGCAATTTGGTCAAGGGCTTTGTTATTACACTACAATCACTTACCTGATTATGACGAGGTGGGATAATGTTAGTTCACCCTGAAATGAAAATAAAGCCATCTTTTACTCACCCAGCTGTTGTTCAAATGCGCGTGTTCCTGTGTGTGCGCACTCCAAGCCGCAGTAGCCTCGTGCAATATTGTCATGACAACCGATACACAATATTCACTTAAGGAGGTTATATTATTAGTAGGCTTGCTACGATAGTCGGTGTTGCCGGTGTTAACGGTGTCCAGACTCAACACCGGTTACATCACTTGCCCACCGTGGCACCGCCCACCGTCTTTTTGATTTTTTTATAGTAATAAAATAATTTAGTTCAGTTAGAGAACAGACAATACAAATAAAAACTGAACGTATCTGCTTAGTAAAGCAGGATCCGACCGTGAGTCTCGGCAGCGGCAGGAGTCATTCTTCAGATTTAAGAGTGAGGAGCTGACTGAGATGATCGCGGAAGATTTGGTTTCAAAGCGAAACGTAAAAGCGCCTATTTAAGGGAGTTTGTCATTTGTTTTGTTGTTGTTTTTCATTAAAAATAATAGACTAATGAACCCATAATTCAAGCAACCCGCAGCCGAATTGGCGCCAATTCAAAACCGAAAGTAAAATGTGCACGGGCGCACAGAGCGCGCATTGTTTACTTTCGCCTGGCTCCGCAGTGCGAGCCTCCGCTACGCTGACTGCGCGCATTTATTTTTGCCGCGCGCACCCTCGCACTCGTGTCGAGTATAAACGAGGCTTTACGGACGAACTGTTATTCATTCATGGCGTGCATCTCAATCATAGATTGATCAATGCTTGATCAGTGCCCTGACTACTGAACTAGGGAACTGATTGAGACCATAGACCGTAAAAAAATATGGACGACGCGACTTCATTGACTTCCGCTGACCAAAGTTGAAGCTTTCATAGGCCCGCTCACGGCGCTGACATCTTGGGACCGAGTCTGCGCAGTAGCGATCTCGGGACCGGAGTTGTGCAGTAGAGAACAGGAAGTAGAGGCGCGATTATCAAAAGCCCGCCCACACTCTCGCAGATGCAGAACAATTAATTATGTTGGTGTGAAATAAACAGTTATGGAAGAGTAGAAATTAAAGCTAAAGCTCCAATCTCCTCCCAAAAATCCAGAAAAAAGTCTGTTAGTGCCTCAGTGACAACTTCACTCAGAGAAGCCGTCAATCTCAGCTGTCAATCATGACATCACACCCCCCGTTTTTATAGCATCAAATAACTCACTAAAACTAAACTTATTTAAAAAAACGAACACTTGAAAGGAAATTCTTGTAATAAAAACTGCCTAAAATGACAGAAACCATCTTTAGGAAACAATTATTTGAAGTGTAATTAAATTGTTTAGTGTGTCTCGCGCCCATTCAAATACATGGAGAGGCGGGGTTTAGGAGCTATACTGGGACCGGCCACCGGGGGGCGATCGAGGCGCGAAAGCTTCAATTTCTGACTGGAGCACTACAGGCTTGATTGAGACGCGCCCATGGCCTCACAGAGCGCGCATTTACAGACGAGCTGTCATTCACGGTGTGTGAATACGCAACACTGGCGCGTTTTCAGTTCAGAGCGGTCGTGTGCATGTTACTTTCGATTCGATAGAATTAGTGATTTAAAAGCCTCCGCCGGTGATACCGGTATAACCGGTGTTGTCATACATCAATTAACCGGTGGGAAAATTTCCTCACCGTCACATCCCTAATTATTAGTATTATTTCTTATCATATTCGTTATAGAAAAGACGAGAATCGCGTTTTTTTCTATTGAGCTTGATTTCTCAAAATGGTTATGTGTGTGTGTGTGCTTATCGTGGGTGCAATGACAACAGTGTGAGTTATTATAGTAGGCATGAGCGCCGGTGGCTGCTGACGGCTCATAGTGTACACAGAGGAGCGCGCTCAGAATAACGGCCGAGCTCAGTGTTTTGACTGAATAATACGGTTTCTTTCTGGCAAAACCTTATAGTGTGCCCCCTGAACACTTTCCACATGGCACGTGTCTCCCTGTATCGTTGCGTGATACATTTGTTTATTTTTTGTAATGTTTTAGCTGATCGCCATTCACTGCCATTATAGGAAGGAGCGCGTGCAGGAACAGTATTTTAAATGTCATAGGGCACTGGGACAACATCAGGGTAAGTAAAAGAAGGCTTTATTTTCATTTCAGGGTGAACTATCCCTTTAAAAACGTTGGTTAGCGCAGGGTTGCCTGAGGAGGACAGACCTGCGCAGCATTTCAAACACGCTACACTCGTTAATTTATACACCACATATTTGTAGTGCATCCTCCCGTGCAAGAAATACGTTTGTCATATGTGTTGCACTGTGCCGACCCAGGCTTTTTTTTTTTTAAGTGAAATAAAGCCACACTTTTGAGCGCCGCTTACCGTGCTCCATGGATGCAACAGAACAAACGGGCGCGGCAAGCACTTCTGAAAACTTGCGCGTTTGGAACCGATGATCGGAATCGAAAACAATTTCTAAACGATTCCAATGGCATCGTTATTTTTCAAACGGTTCCAAGTCGGAACCGGTTCTCGATGCCCAACCCTATATATATATATATATATATATATATATATATATATATATATATATATATATATATAATATATATATATATATATCCCAAGTTGTAAGTCGCTTTGGATAAAAGCGTCTGCTAAATGCATTCAGATTGTACACTTTACTGTCATATATATATATATATATATATATATTAGTCATTATATGTCATGTATACACATTACTGAGGGGTTGAGGTTAATGTTTGGTTTCCTGCATAGAATGAAACATAATGAAGTGTTGTCCTTATCTGTCATTTTTTTATTGTAAAGTGTTAATTTATTATTACTGCTGTTTTTTCCAGTTTTAAGACAAATTAGCAAATGCGTAATGCATGTTCATTTATGTCTCCTCAGGTCTTGCACTCTCAACGCATCAATGAGACTCCTCTGAAGCCATATGGGTCATCACTTTCCAATGATGGCCAGGTTTGCTGTGCATCCCATAGCAGAAGTGTTGAAAACATATAGAACTATAATGTTATGTTTTGTGTGCGCGCGCATGCATGTGGTATCACGGTTGAAGGAAAGAAACAATGTATAAAAAGAAAATCGTTCATCATCTTCAACTTACCAGAATGAAAATGCAGGGAACACACTCTCATGGACATCGGGATACTGTGGAAGGTTATGTTTGGTCGTCTTACAGCCGCGATCCAAGCGAGCCGACGACTCTTTGTTACCTCGGATACTTGGTCTCCGTGATTGCGTCTCCAAGCAGGAAAGCGGTGGAAAGTTAACCCATTTTCGACCTTTTTTCCATGGCGATTATGTGATGCAGTGTTACACCCCACAATGCAGCAACGGTTTACCATGGTTTCAAATAATAACGCCAAATTAAGACTGAGAGGGAGCACGTCTATAAGTAGCAGCAAATGAGGCCATCAACATGGCCGCCACGCAACGTAATGACGTTAGACGCCCGAGCCCTATTGTTTCCCCTACTATGGTAGTCAATGGTTGCTTGGTTACAAACATTCTTAAAAATATATTTTGTGTTCAGCAGAATTAAAAGACTCATACAGGTTTGGAACAACTTGAGGGCGAGTAACTTAAAAGATGACAGAATTTTTATTTTTGGGTGTACTATCCCTTTAAGAGCCGACAACATACACACATGTTAAGACATATTAGAGAACTTACCTGAATGAAAATGCAGAGAACAAACCCTCCTCGAATCAGAGATGCGGTCGAAAGTAATATCCTTTCTTTGGATAGCAGCCACCCAAGACATCCGACGTCTTCTTGTAACATCGGAGACATGCTCTCCTTCGTGCCTTTTCCATGTAGGAAAACGATAAAACTTTAACACGCTGTTCTTATGTTTCCCACGGCAATCGTGTGAGGCACTGGAGCAACCTATTACACTACAGTGTTTCCCAGGCATCCTAAAATAGCGCGACAACAACCTATGTTACCAACACAAATAATGAATGTTTGTTTTGGCGGCCAACCTCCCAAAATGGCGGAACTTGGGGGAGGATGCCGTGAGTTCTGGGGGCGGGGCTCTGTGTCGTGACGACATCTTCACTAACACGCATGCGCATGCCAATTTGCGTTTTGTTGTTTCACGGATATAACAAGGTGGTATTTTCAAAAACTTGCACTTTGTAACCCTTTTTTCAAAAGTTTGCGTTTTCATGCCCCCAAAACGCCGTTGTTGTGTAAATGAACGGCCAAAGCGCATAAAAAAAGACGTTAAGTTGAAAATTATGTGTAAACGGCCCCTCGATTTGATACGGTATATCATCATTATATTGTCATATACAATAAAAGAGCCTGCACAGTGACAGAAAATAAAATTAACATAAAAACCTGCCTACCTTCCTTACACAACACCGAAGTGGACTTGTTCTCAGGAGTAGCGCGGATGAATTCTTTCAACGCAGAGCGTAGAATACACACACTTCAACGGTCACAATATGACGTCACACTCCGTGCGGGGGGTTTAAAATCATAATTCATATACAAATAACACTTTTTAAACAGCGAACTTAAAGTGTTTATTACAAATAAACTACTAAATGTTAAACATGAATATATATAAATGTAATGAACAAAAATGTAATTGTGAGTGAAACACGATATTACACGTCTGGCAGTAATTGATTTTAATCATCTGGAAATTAATTGGATTGTGAAAAGAAGAGTTTATAGCTTTGTAGTGTTTTTTTAAATTATTTTAATATACTTTTATTTTTTGTAACTTAGTAATGCACTTCTCATTTTATTATTACCATTTACTCTTTAGTTATTTACAGTTAATAATTAGTATAATAATAAGTTATACATTTAACTTGTATATCTTATATATATATATTTAAAGGTGCAGTGTGTAATATTTATGAGGATCTATTGACAGAAAGGCAATATAATATACATAACTATGTTTTACAGTGGTGTATAAAGACGGTTATGTTTTATTACCTTAGAATGAGCCGTTTCTATCTACACACACCGCGGGTCCCCTTACAGTGAAGCCGCCATTTTGTGCCGCCATGTTTCTACGGTAGCCCTAAAGGGACAAACTTCTCTACAGACCGCTACTCTCTGCGGTCTCATGGTGCTTTCACACCAGACGTAAATGAAGCGTAAAGCGCGAGTGATTTACATGTTAAGTCAATGTAAAGACGCGAATATACAAATGACACGGCGCGAATTGAGCGTTACAGCCGTTTGACACGCGGGTTGAACTTTGGCGGATATTCACGCCGCGTTAACCAATCAGGAGCTTGCTCTAGTAGTGACAACAATGAGGACAAAATCATACGTGGATACCCGGAGCTGTACGATACATATTCATACTTTATAGAAACAGGAATATAAAGGATCTTGCTTGGAAGAAAGTGAGTGAGGAGGTCGGACGGTCTGGTGAGTTGTAAAAAACGCTCTTTACTGAATTTGAGCTCTACATATTGAGACTTCAAGTTAGCTAAAGCCGGCAAATTGAGCTTATTCTCCGTATTTTAAAACAATCCAAGTCAGCCATTTCACGAGACGAGCCGGATGGCAGAAGCCCCTTCCATGACGCGAATTGAAATCTGTTGTGAAGTGAATGTCACGTGCAAGTGAACTCAAAATGTCCAACTACGCACGAATACTAGCGTGATTTATTCGCGCAAGTTGCATCTGGTGTGAACGCACAGTCAGACGACCACATCTTTGTCCTGTCTCAGCCACCGTAGCTTCTTGCAACTCACAACCTCACCACTAGATGGCGCTAAAATTCACACACTGCACCTTTAAGCTTAATTACTACACTTGATATTGTCACGGCAACATTTCTAATATTAATTTATTTTGCTTTTTTATTTCAACTTCATTTCAATTAATAGAAACGTTTTAAGGTTTTAGCCAATGATAACAACTCTTAGCCTGGATGCCAGCCGAACTTAGCCCCGCCCACAACATTTGAGCTCGGGCAGTTCGGTCTGGACTTGATCGGTAGAGGAGTAATTATGCCTGAACAGAAACTGTTCGGACCAATGAAATCATCAGGGCGGGCTTTAGACGATGATGGACAGTGATAAACAGTTACGTAATCATCTACGTCATCAAAGGCGCTTGGGTTGAATTTGTTCAAATCCTAAATGGAGAACTTGTTCGTATATGCATTCACCTTTACTATTTCTCTCAAAAATGATGATGGTGTTGGCAAGTACTCTGTGTATCCTTAAAAAAATTTTTTAAAACACCGGCAAACATTGTTTACACTTACTTCTTCGAGTGTGCGTGCAGACAGGGTTGCCAAGTTTTCACAACAAAACCCGACCAACTGCTACTCAAAACTAGCCAAAAACTAGCCCAATAGCTTTCCGGGGGGGTTCTCTGGAAAAAAGTGGCATTTGAGGGGTAAAATATGTGTTATTTTGGCAGGTTTGTCTGCTAATATTTGCATTACTGGGTCTGTATATCACATAATTGGGGTCGCTTCAACTCGCGGACTTGGCAACACTGTGTGCAGTTGAGTTCTGTTGACATTTGACAACTAAAGTTATGCGTCGCTCCGTTGCTCTGATTGGTTGTAGGTCTATCCAATTGAGGTCTTTCCTGGTTCGTTTGAAACGCCCCATAATCACAGCCCAACGGACGCTCTAACAAGGAGGCTAAAGGCTGCAACCACTAGTGTCAGTCGCTAGAGCGTCTCTTAAAATCAGAGATTTACACGCACAGCGACTAGCAGAAAAGTTATATTTCCAAACTGTCTTTTCTTTGGAATAACATGCACTGCTATATTTGAATACACTGAAATGCCGATGGTGGAAATCCTGAATGAAATCAGCCCCTGTTCATTCACCGGTTTTAATCACTTTCAATCTCATACTCACATAAAACACTGTTACAAACACAAGAAGCACAAAAGAAACAAGCCTTTTTCATTAAAATGGCACATTTGTGACATTCCCTGTACAAAGTCCCATGTCCAGGTAATCATTCACAATCTGCCTATCGGTCACTCCACGGCGGACTCTGTCAATTTGGTCATTTTCGAGACTGAAGCCATGATGATGGAAAAGTGGTTGAATCCCAGTGTTAGGCCCTTCCTGCAAAACCCCTCATCGCTGATGGACATCCAGGAAGCTCGGTGAGGTCACATGACCCTGTAATGGAGGATTGTGGGATTTGTAGGGCAGCTCTGAATGACGGTTTGTAAACTCTCGAGTCTCTCTTTAGCTCTTCCTCAGACTGACATCTGTGCTGGAGAGCAGCGGCGAGAGAGACGTGCTGTCAGACGTATCGTCCCTCTTCAGCACCAGAAACGCCTCGCGGCTGATTCCCAGCAGCTCCCGCAGACCACTATTCTCCAGCTGCAACAGAACAACATCACCTATAAACCAGAATATCACCACTCCACAGTCCCCGGGTTTCACAGACAAGGCTTTAAAGGTCCCATGGCATGAAATTTTCATTTTATGAGGTATTTCAACATTAATATGAGTTCCCCTAGCCTGAATATTGTCCCCAAGTGGATAGAAATGTTGATCGGTGTAAAACCGAGTTCTGGCTGTCTTTCTCTGCCTTTGAGAAAATGACAGGCCAGACGAGCCAATCCTGAAGTCTCCTGGTTTGACGTCCAAGCAGGAACGGTTTCCTCCCTTTCCTCCGCCCAGAGAATCTGGCACGCCCATGCAGACGCTCGAGAGATCATTGCTTGTGAACGAGTGAATGCTGGCAGTTTCTCAGTGTTTGGATGTACAAATGAAAACTGAAGTCTTTTTTCAGTTCCTTCTGATCTGTGATCAGTGATTTCTTATGTGTAGCTAATTATTTATTATTCGTGCACACGCAGAGGCTTCTCTCTCTCCCGACAGAACAGTGTTTTCTATCTTGTGAGTCAGTGTTTTTGTACGTCCTCGTCGCGTCTAGCTGTTCTTAAATGTGCATACAGTCGGGAGTTTCTGCTAAACATCGGCAGAGCCACATCTTTAGAGATAAACCTCACGCACGCCGAAGCTCGGCCTTCAACATCCCCGACCCCCAGTACTGCATCTGGCCCACAGCGGAGGCACCAAACGCGGCGTGAGATTAAGCAGAAGGAGGGTAAGCGTGAGGGTATCCGGCTAGGCTAGCCAGCTAACCCCACAATAAACTGGATTACATTCGATTACTGCTGTTGTGTCTTTGTTTGCGCTGTGTAAGTTACTCAATGCGCGTCACTGACGCTTTTCATATGATTGGAACATATCTAGAAATAATGCTTTAATCAAACTTACTAACTCGTTCATCTCGCTGTAATGGTACATTGCATGTGTTACAAAGTTGGTAGAATAATGATGAAGACGGACTCGGCGTGACTGGGACTCGTGTTTATTCAGAACTCTCAGATACAAACACAATAAACTCGCGCTGACTGACAGTGCTCTCACAACTCAGTAACGTTAGTTACTATAAATAACTTTGTTAGCAATCGCTCCGTCTCCGTGATGTCCGGTTGGCGAACGAATCATTCTTTTGAATCGGTTCTTTTTAGTGAACCGAACCAGTTCACCAAATCGGACTGAATCGCTCTAAACGGTTCGCGTCTCGAGTCAGCGCTGATCCATAATTTACTAAAGTTACTAACTTTCTGACATGAGTGACAGTCCCTCCGACTAGAAATAAACGAATAACCTGAAGTATATGCTGTAACTACAACAGTTCACCCTGAACTCAGACATGCTGAGAGAACTGATGAGAAGTGAACTCAGGTCCATCCGTCTCTCTGGCAGCAGCTCGTGCCTCGTAGACCTCGTTAAACCACGCCCCCTCCGCTCATTTCAAATGCAAAGATGTCAGCCAATCACAACAGTGGGCGTTTTTACTGAAGTCTCACAGCAGACACGCCTCTTGAAGCAGGGCAGTCAGCCACAGGGCAAACAGCAGTATAGACAAAATGCCTTTTATTTCTAAATTATGACATTTTATGATGTAAAAATCATACTAACAATATAAGTACACCTCAGGAAACACTATAAAATAATTGAAAAATGCCATGCCATGGGACCTTTAAAACTAAAACGCATGTTTGAACTGAAAGCAACTTGCACTGACAATATATTTTCTCACAATATATCAGGTGCGTTTACATGGAGCACAGTAATCGGTTTAAAAGTCCAATCCGAATGAAAATGCTCCATTTAAACACCGGGTAACGCATTACAAGTAACTTGAGTTACGTAATAATATTACTTTTTCCAAGTAACTAGTAAAGTAACGCATTACTTTTCAAATTTACAACACTTTTTCAAAAAAGTAACACAAGTTACTTTTCACATTAATTTGATTGACAGCTCTCCTGCCCCCATATTGAGAAAAATAAGTGCAGATGCGTGTGTGTGAATGGTGATGTTTATTGTAGTTCTAGACTAAATGTGAGCATTTATTTATCTCACTTGCACAATAAAGATTCTGTTCTCCTCAAAAGGAATAAAATCAGTCAAATGCAAAATCAGAGTACTATGCAAACCTCCAATAATTAAATGTGAAATAAAACAACTATTTTTATGCATAATCTACCTTTATATTTAGTTGACCAATGTCTTGCTGCTGACCTTTGATGATGAAAATTACTAGATTTTTAGTTTTTATTGATAAAACTTTTTTCTCCTGCATCCTATTCTAACATTATCCAGAGCTGCGCCCTCTACTGGTCATGCGGGAATCTGCATTTTTACCTAAGCCTGGGGCTTATTATTTCAATTTTGGTGTGAAGAGGTCTTTACCGTTGCACAAAAATATAACTTTTTGGTTATAAACAAAAACAAGCCCAGCCGAGGTGAGAAAAAGTAACGCAAAAGTAACGTAATGCATTACTTTTCTTAAAAAGTAACTAGGTAACTCAATTAGTTACTTTTTAAAGGCAATATTGTAATGCCTTACTTTTCAAAGTAACTTTCCCCAACACTGCACCTCAATCGGAATAAAAATGCCCAAACCGAGAGAAATTGTAATCGGTTTGAGAGGGGTGGGATAAACCTTTTCATGAACCGATCAAACGAAAAATTCCATCATGTAAACGACCTGATCCGATTACATTGAGTGTACGTCTTTCTGTGATGTGATTTCACATGTGTGATAATCATGTGCGCGCGCCTCCACGACTGAAGAGCGCGCGCCACGCTCACACCAGGCTAATGTTGACAAGAGAGGAAAGTGAATTTTTCTGTGTTAAACTTTTTATTTCGTAACGAGTTATGAACATATAATGTTGGAATAATGACATAGACATAGCCTGGCTACAGCATCTCATCTTGACAGCGTTTGTCCTAAAGGCTTCAACTGCGCCTGAGAGAAGAATGAATTTTTCCGAGGTGATTCTTACACTTTACAACAAATAATAAATAGCTTTTATAAAACTGTATAAGTCCTGGTGGCTGTTGAGAGTTGCCATGGTAACGGGGAACATTCAAGCTGCTGGAGAGGACATATCGACATTTCTTTTTTTCTCGTAAGTTATATATATAAAAAAGTTTAAGTAACATTACCCACAGTCTACTTTAATTCATTTTGTTAATATTTATACGTTTGTGATTATGGTGTCTTTCCTTAATCATATGAAATATCTATGCGTTTAGTACTAGTAATGATGCGGAGCACGTCTTGAATGCTTTCTTGTTTCACTGTACATCCTATGTTTTATTAATAATTTGTGCGCATTTTATTGTTAATTTTGTGTTTTTCAAAATAAATGAATTGAATTCTTTTCTGTTCTGTTCATCAATTCTGTTGAAATAGCCATTGCATAGGACATAAATTAGGTTAAACTACTGCATGTCCGCCCACAGAACCAACATTACCAACACAGAACTATTGATCCACGATACTAACATTACGAATCTGATGCGGCATACAAACTGTGTGTGCATGTCACAAAATGATCCCGATTGAAAGTCAGCACATGTGAACACCAGATGGGTTTAGATAACGCCTCATGTAAACAGTCCACCGAATCTTTCAATCGGAATGACAAAAAAGTGTGCATGTAAACGTGGCTAGTGTTATTGTTTTGTATGAAGATGCACATCTGTAATCATGGTTCGTACAGATTTCTACCAATACTTTTCCATGACTTTTCCATGACTTTTAAGAAAATCTTCAGGACCTAACCTTCCATGAATGTCCGTGTATACATGTAAAATAAGAAAAATCCATGTTCAAATGGCAAATCACAGCCTATCTTAACTAATTAACGTAAATCTATATGGTTTAATGACAGTAACTTTACAAGGTGGCAGTGCCAGAGACAAACTTGGGTAACTAAGAAGATTTTAAAACCGCTTTGCCTCCTAGTATTTACCATTCATCTCATTGGAAAACCAGCAATCATTAACAAGATTACTCGCCCTTGTATTTTTTGCAATTTACACCTATACAAACTGCAAACACCAGACGAACTTTCCCCCATGCCAGGGTCAGAAATTAACTTTTCCATTAATGGGCTCCTTGCAATTGATTTCCAGGTGCAATTTTTAATGATTACCTTTGTTGTCATTTGTCAAATACTTCAATTTAACCAATTAATTAAATCAATCAGAATACTAGACTGTTACTTATAAAATTTTATCATTAACAAGAGCCATGTTTACACTGCAAAGCTTGAACAGAAGCTGAATCTGAAATATCTTGCATTACATGTTTATTTACACAGACTCAAATTATAAAATCTTTAGAGAGTCAGTTATTAATATGCTCTTGATATTGTAGGCTAATAATTATTTGTCGATTAATAGATACATATAATGTTTTTGTGTTTGGGGAAACTGCACGTCATATGACTACACAGATAAAACAATCTTACAAACATTTACAAATTATTTTAATGCTTTTTCTGCATTAGAAAACGAAGACTTTGTGTGATCTTACCAGCATGATGAATAGATTGTATTAACCGGAATAAACTACAGAAAGGGAGCAGAGAATGTGACCGATCGTGAAGCGGTCCATAACTTGAGTGTAGCAAGTTTAAGCGCTCTCACAAACACTCCCGTTAAAATCACGGAAGCTGACGACACTGCAAAACAAATCTCTAACATCTGCACTTTGTTATGATGACAGGAGAATTCACAAGTTTCAGTAAGAATTCAGTCAGAGAGTGCTCTTTGCTTCAGCGATGACTAATCTGAACGCCTCTGATTGGCCATCACGCTCGACAGAAACGCGTGTGATTGGTTATAATTAGGGATGGGCATTTTTGTCAATTTCTCATTTCGATCATCGATAGGTCTCAAAAACGAGTACTCGAGTACTCGGGGGCGGGGCATGTGCAGGGGGCGGGGCATGTCCGTCATTGAGATAATGAAAACTGTTATGAAAATGGTTGTTGACAAATACAAACGTGACATGAAAACAGGTATATAAAAACATGAACATATAAAACAAAAAATAACTGCTTGATTATGATGCATAAATGTCTTTGAAAAAGAAACATCTTTATAAAACGACCGTCTCAAATAACCAAGTCGGTATTTTATTTTATTATTCATGATCGAAGCGTTTACAGACATCACTGCGCGTTTTCGAACTCATAACGAAAAACAACTTTAAATAAACTAGGTGTTAAAAAATACGAGAACAGTATAGCACTGCTGCATTACTAATATAAATTATTCTGAGAAAGAAATAGCCTATCTAAAAAGAACATGATCGTCTCTAAACTATAATGTCGAGCATTAATGCATTTGAGCTGAAACTGAAGAGAATGAGCAACAGCCGGTATAACGGCAGCGCTTTGCTAGCTTATTAAGCTCAACCAAACGCTTCTTATATTAGATTAATCAGATATAGACAACACAAAAGTAATCTTACAACGTGCATCTGCAGAAAAGGACGTGAATGCGCACATGAACTTCACGCGCTAGTGTTCTCGCTAGTTTCTCTGTGGATCAGCTGATACACGGGGAACTAAGCACAGATCATTTACAGCTTTCTAATTTCCATCGTGTTCTCATTATAATGCTATGTAGGCTATGACATAGATTGGCGCATCTTGCACTAACCATTCAATGATCTCAGTGATTCCAGACATCACTGCAGTGCCTCAGTTTCACTTTATTTCGCCGCGCTCTGGAGGCGTGCTGTATAACGCTAACCACTCAGACCTCCGGTACCGCGCAAAAAAACGACGCAATAACCAATAAAAAAAAAGACAATTTTTTTAAAAGTCAGGGCGATCATCATTCTCATGATCGATGATCGCTGTCACGTTCGAGTACTCGATTACTCGACCACTGTTGCCCATCCCTAGTTATAATGCTCAACGCTGCAAAAGGAAATCTGACGGACAGAATGCAGCAGTCGGGTGGATAGAAGGAATGAAGTATGTTTCAAAGTTTGTTCAACCAATATTATCACTTAAACATATATTCTATTACATACATTTTTTAAAACAAATTTCCATGACTTTTCCAAAACTTTCTGGTTTATTTACTTTTCCAGGCCTGGAAATTGCTACTTTAAAATTCAATTACTTTTCCAGGTTTTTCATGACAGTAATTAAAATATCTCATTACTTATTTGAGTAAGTACAATGTAACTACATCACCTAAAGATAGCGTGATATAGATTTTTGGTCATACCGCCCAGCACTAATTACTCGTTTCGTGAAATGATGTCTCACCTCCAGACGTTTGATTCTCTCCTCATCCTCACAGAGTCGCCCTTCATCCACCTCGATGGCTTTCCTCATCACCGTGGCCATTTCATTTATTTTTTCAATGTGCGCTTGCATCTCCTGCAACATAAACACATGAAATAAGCACCAGCATTAGGGTAAACCTCTGAAAACGTGTCTGCGGGACTGACATTAGTGTGCTGTTCTCTGAGCTGCGTGACGATAGCAGGATCATCTCTCTTGCTGGCCATCAGAAGGCGAAACACCTGCTCTCTGTATTTGCTCATGATCAGCTCCAGCGCAGACTGATGCTCCTCCAGCGACGAGCGCAGCTCTGTGGAGAGACACGGGAGGGTTTAGATTGAGCTTTCAGCAGGGTTCCCACTCTTTCATGAACACCAGATTCAAGGACTTTTTAAAGCACCTTTTATTTTAAATCAAGCACAATAAATACGATAAAGGTGTGTGTGTTACTGCCAATATATCAAACACCTACTGTAGCTGTGTGTATCATTAAAGCTACACTGTGTGATATTTTCCCCCATCTAGCGGTTAAAATGTATACGACCATCCAGTGAATATTAGTTTCTGTTCTTCTCAATTCCGATTTCGTTTTAACTCCTACGGTGGCCGATTTAGTCCAAGATTAATATGGCTTCCAGTTCGCCCTCGTCCACATTCGACACGGTTCCATCAAGTGTTAAAACGCCAAAGGCGAAGCTTGAATTTACGGGTATGTCCCTCTTTGGCTAATGTACTTTCAAGATGGAGGAGCAACATGGCGACCCGCATTCGAACCCTCACCCGTATGTATTTTCAATGGCATATTGTAAACTTACGAGAATACTTTATTACTTGAAAGAAGTAAATATACATTAATGAGCACATATATTTTTGAAAGAACTAAGTGTTTTTAGCTAAGAATAAACTAAAAAAGTTACACAGTGTAGCTTTACTGCAGTAACGCTAAAGCATACACTGACAAATAAAATACAATTTCCAATGAGGAAAAATCTCCAATTTTACAAAATCCAATGAGGAAAGAGGCTGGTGTACAAGAGTGAGTGAGTTTTAACGAGATATGCAGTTTGCAACTCTTATTCCTGCTTTAGACATTTATTTCACACTAGTTTTAGTTTTCTTTTTTTATAAATCATTACTTAATTAAAACATCAAAATATAGAGATAATATTGCATACATGAATTTTCCAATTAAATGAAAAGATATGGACATGTTAATTGTTAGGCATTAAAAATATGCAAAATTATTTATTAAATCACCTGTACACGTATCTTTTTAAAAATCAATTTGAAGGCTTTTAAGACCTGCACACATATATATTATATTTAGGGCTGTCAAAAGATTAATCGCGATTAATCGCATCCAAAATAAAAGTTTGTGTTTACATAATATATGTGTGTGTACTCTGTAAATTATTATTTATATATAAATACACACACATTCATGTATATATTTAAGAAAAATTTGCATGTATATACATTTATATAACCTATAATATATATAAATATTAGTGCTGGGCATCGATTTAAAAAAAATAACGAATTAATCGCATTTTTTTCTGTAATTAATCGCGATTAATCGCAAGTTTTTAATATTTTACGTTTTTAATATTGTAATAATTTCAGTTACTCTCCAAATTAATGTATAAACAATTTAAAGACAGCATAGGCCTATTTTAAATGTGTTGTATTGTAATATTTTTATGAATGAAGGCCAGTATCACTGATACTAAATAGCGGGTAAATCTATAAAAATCCTTTGACCAATCATACTTCATACCAGTGTTCATTTTGACAGCAAATTGTGATTTAGTTTTAGTCATAGTCTTTTCACTATAACATTTTAGGCATCTGAATTGTTTTAGTCTAGTTTTAATTGACTACAATACAATTTTAGTAGATTCAACAGACTAAAATCCAGTACTTGTGGTCTGGCGTCTGAGAGGCAGCTTTCTGTGTGCACTCTTTCAGTCTTATCCTCGTCTGCTCTTCTTAATTTTAACTTTTAAGTATGACTATGGTTGCGAGCACTGTGTCTGGGAACTGCTGCCGTCTATTTTGCCATCAATTGATTGGTGTAAAAAATATACTTGGAAATCATTGAACTTCATGTGATCCTACAAGAGAGATTACTGATAGGCTGTCTGCAAAAACAAAACTAATCACGTTTTAAAGAAGAAAACAAATCATCCACTGACTTTCAAAGCGGCTACGACTTTCTACTTCGAGGACCTTGATAGAAATGTAGTGGAGTAAAAAGTACGATATTTGTCTTTCAAATGTAGTGAAGTAAAATCATAAGTTTCCAGAAAAAATACTACTCAAGGAAAGTACAGATACTAAAAAAGTCTACTTAAGTACAGTACTCAAGTAAATGTACTTAGTTGCTGTCCACCTCTGGTTCAGATGCAATCCCTCCAAACACACCTTTGTTTTCATGCTGCAGTTCCCGTATTTGCCGGTTTTCCTGCTGGATTCCCATGACCAGAGTCGAGCGCGGCCGATGTCTCGCCACCTGGTTCAAAACCTCGATCTCTTCCTGATACTGAGAGGACAAGAAATCTGAAGATGAGACTTGATTTTATTCACTGGGCAGACTGAGAACAAGCGATGATACCTGCTTCATGGCCTCCACTCTCTTATTCAGCAGTGTGGTTTGTTCGATCAGGATCTCAGCAGCATTGTCATGATCTCGGAGTCTCTCCACCAGTGATTTGGCATCGGCCAGCACCTTCTCAAGTGTACAGGTCATTCCTGAAGAGCACAAGAAACACACTTGAATACATTAATACACTATATTGACAAAAGTTAGAGAAGCACCAATTGATCGGCCAGGGATCGGAATTGGCCGATTTTCTGCATAAACTGCATACATTTTTAAATAAACCACAGAGAACCACCAGGAAAACTCCATCCCCCCGCAGAACTGCCCAGTTTGAAGAAGGTAGTAAAAGGTAAAACGGCTAAAGCTGGCCAGAGCTCAGAGCCAGCCACAGGTCTGCAGCCTCTCCTGTCTTTCCTGGGTATAAGCAGCGAAAACACCAAAGCAATTACAAAGAAATTATGGATTTCATGGCGCTGGATGATCAGCCGGACGCATAAACCGTCACTTCATGAGAATTTACCGTTTCATTTGAGAAAACTGTCATATCATGAACACAGACACTCAAAGGTCTGCACGGCCACCCGTCAAAATAAAAAAAAAATTAATTGACAGAATATATTGGGCTACTTTTGTAGCCTACAGTAGATTTAGCGCCTTCTCTATGTAATAATAATACGTCTCTACTAATAATAATAATTATGCCTAGATGGTTGATTCTTTTTCACTTGATATTTTAGTAAAAAGTAAAATATATATAAGTATATATTAGGGCTGTCACTTAACGTTCGAAAATCGATTGCACAATCGATCGGACCAACCAACACATGTTTCGAAAACGAAAATAGGGAATCGATTTTAACCAAATATGTACACTATTATTTTTGAACGAATTAAACAAATAAAAAAGTTATTAACAGGTATTATTAATATGTTGAAATATGTTTTTAAAACTTGCATGAGGTCATATTGTGACAATGCTGTGTGCGTAGAAAAGAATGAGCGCTATTTCCTCCAGAATGGAGAGCAGCTTTCTCATTCCTCTCAGCGCCGCTCGCTCAACCCGAAATGCCCTTTGTGACATGCTGGAACAAATATAGGTCTATCTGAAATAAATGGCTATAGGGCTGCCCCAACTAAAGCTTTTTTCCTAGTAGGGTAGTTGTTCATTTAAGTCGTTGTTCACGTGGAGCCAGCGCCTCCATGTCATTGTATGCATCAGTAACGCCCGCATTGCCTAAAGGCCCGGGTATACTTCGGCCGTCCGCGTTCGTGCACCGCCCGCATGACGTAATTTTCGTCACTCGGAGGGCTCGCAGCCGGCCGCACACCCCGTCCGCGCGCAGTCCAAATTTTGTGACCGCGCGGACGGTCCGCGTGCAACAGCGCATGCGCCAGCAGTACAGAAGAGTCCACTAGGTGGCAATAAACACAGTATTGAGCACAGTGTTCAGCCGTCGAAGAAGAGTGTGCAAAGCCCGGTTTAAAAACAACACGCTTGGAAAAAAAAGAGAGAATTTTTGATTCTTCAGTGTTTCTTCCAAACTATGTAGCAATGGTGGATGCACTACAGTTCTTCTCCGATCATGCCCAGCGAATGTCCCGTTGATGACAGGACTCAGTGCTGCCCTCCGATGTCTGGTGGAGCATAGACACTTTTTTACTGCGCATGTGTCGAACGCGATCCTCCGCGCGCATCCGTTGTGTAGTATACTTTGAAAGACGCGCGGACAGGGCTGCGCGCGTGACGCGTCCGGTAAGTGAAGTATACCCGGGCCTTAAGGCCAATTTATACTTCTGCGTCGAGTGCACGCAGAGGGTACGGCGTACCCTACGCATAGACGCGTTGGATACGCCGTACCCTACGCCGTAGCCTGACGCGCACCTCTCCAAAAATGTAACAACGCGTCAATTCTACGCGGACCGCAAGCGCTGTGATTGGTCTGCCAGAACCCTTCCCTCAGGTCAATAAATAAATAAAAAATCTGCGATAGGAGTGTGTGTGTGTGTCCAGAAATTGGATGATAGTTCCTTACGTCTGCTATAACACACTATTTTGCACTCCAGCGATTCTTTATGGTAGTAAATAAATACATAGATCCGCTGAATATAGTTTATTTATTTTCTCATTAAAACCAAAGATGTTAATCATTAATTGTATATCAAGAACAGGGACACATTAGGGTATATTTCGTGAATGAAGTCTCTGCAACAACAATCGCTTGCTGAGCCACCGCTACTGAAAACAGCGGCCACGAGCTCCGCATGGTTTCACAAGAAGTATAAATGGGCCTTAAGTGTCGGTTACGTTCAATTAAAAAAAAACACATGGCCTGTTCGCAAGCTAAGTTCATTCAAAGTTTCATTTTGAACAGTTGAATAATTACGTTAAATTGTTATCCACGCGAACTCTTTTCATGGGCTACAATTTTTTTGTTGTTGTTGTGGAATTTATAATCGTAAACAGGGCTCTACATAGCGACCATTTTGGGCGCATTTGCGCCTGAAAATTGCTCCGTGCGACTGCGAAAAAATATTTAGGCGCACCGGTGCGAGTGACCCGATCGCTTCTCGTGAATAAATGTATAATACAATCGGAATAAAAACTAAAAACACTGACTGACTGAGCAACTGTTACGTTTCGTGCTGCAATCAACTGCTTTTCATGCCTTCTGTCAGCGGAGCATGTGCAAAAAACGTGTGCGACGGACGACACTTCACAGATTAAATGGTGAAACCGCGGTCTATGGATGAAACAGGCGTGACGCGGCCATGCACTTCCCAGACGCCTCGCGGCTCGCGCTGATGTTTCTTTGCAGCCAAACTTAACTAGAAATACCACATTTGGATTATCATAAACAAGGTCGGAAATTAACAGGGGCTTGGGGCAAAAATGCCACCAAAAATGAATTAATATAAAATAATTTAAAAACGCTCCTGTATGAGTTCTTGATTTAATCTTTATCAGCTGCAGTCCATAACATTTATTGAGTTTAAAAATGACTAGATGCATATGAGTGAGTACATCATGAATCCATTTTCCAAACCGTGTTTTTATCTTACCCTGAATCACTACGGTACACATATGATAAGTGTTTCTATTCTGACTATTCCAGTTTGGTTCGCAGCGCTGCGGAGGAGCACAGTCCCTGCGTGACTCGCCAATCGCCATAGACACACACAGAGAGAAGTAGATCCGGCTGCAGTGTTCTTCCGCAAGATGCGTGCAGTTCTGTTTATTAGCGCCAGAGCGCCAAAAGTTATTGACTGCTATTGCTCCGACTCGATTATTGGCATGATTGCAAATGTGATACTGATCTTGTACAAAAGTCCAATAGACAAGTTGATATTAAGTAACAACGTTTTAGCCACAATAATGTTTATTTCGTGAAAATCAAAACACCAGTTGTGCATCTCCAAGCGGTTCGATCGAATGAATCTGCGTTTGAACGACTGAATCAATGACTCGCACATAGACTTGACGCCCCCTACTGGCTGTTTTATTTTCATTTTTATACTTTGCATGGACTTTTTATTTAAAATATAAATATTTTAACTAAGTTTAAGTTTAACTTGTACATAGCCTATTTCTAAATTCAAAAAATTATATTTAAAACATTTATACAACATTATTTACCCATGAGCTGCATGTAAATGTATCTAAACACCATTTCAGATAGAGCTTCTGTGCCACTTCTACTTTTGATGCTGATTTAATTTGATTGGTAACAGTCTGGTTGTGTCATTGCTCTAACTGAATTTATTGTTTAAATTAACATTTTAAAAAAATCCTTTTCTATTTTAAATGAAGAAATTGACAAAAGATGATGCATACATTTAATAAGATTAGAAAACATTGCTCTTATAATGGTAAAAATGCCCCTGGACATTAATTTAAAGGGACAAAGATCATCCTGTAATGGGAAAGTTATAATTGGAATACGTGTTATTGATCAGAAAGTGCTCCTAAATTTTTGACTGTGCTCCTAATTTTTTTCAATTAGGAGCACAAGTGCTCCTCAAGAAAAATGTTAGCGTAGAGCCCTGGTAAACACAGCCATGTTAAAGCCTGTAGCTAATGTTTTTCTTTGACGTTATGGCAGTCCACTCTGCTTAATATTTTTTTCCCAGAATGTTGCACTCCTGTTTGTCATTGTACACAAAATAAATCATCAGAAATATTGCTGACTTGTGCGTCTCAAGCGCCCTCTTTACTTTCATCCTAATGCCCGTTAGTTGTCCGTGGATTGGCGTAGGCTATATTTAGCGTTGAAAATGAAAACGTCATTTAAAATCGATTTTAGAATCGATTCAATGAACACTTGTGTCTCAAAAATCGAACAGGATTTTTTTACAAAAGTGACAGCCCTAGTATATATATATATATATATATAGGGGCGTAATTTACGGGGGGGATGTAACCCCCCCAATATTCAAATCCATCAGTTACAACCCCCCAATATTTCAACATGAAAATCACAGTAGATCAAATTATAAATATGTAGAATTCATTTATTTTATAACAATAAATTTGTTCCTAATCAAATATGAGTTTGTCATAATAAATCAGACAAAAAATACTCCCCCTCTATTGAACCGATTGGTAACGCCCCCAACCAATGAGTCGCACTTTCACCAAAACAACGCAAGTGGTGTTTGAAAGGGAGAGAACACGGGTAACGTTAGCGCTGCACATTTAACTGTATTTAGCTTTAACTATCAGTATAACTAGTTACCAAGCAGCCGTCTGTCTTGCTAGTTCATTTTTCAATAGTGTCTGTAATTATCAATGATTTACAGTTGTTCAAGAGCCGATGTGTTTCCTTTTTAAAAAAAATTAAAATGCATTAAGTTGGAATGTAAAAATCTTAAAATAAATGTCTAAATGTTGTCTCTTTCATATTTGTATATGTTGAATTTGTAATCAGTTAAAGCATGTAGGCCTAGATAGATAGATAGAGAGATAGATAGATAGATAGATAGATAGATAGAGAGATAGATAGATAGATAGATAGACAGATAGATAGATAGATAGATAGATAGATAGATAGATAGATAGATAGATAGATAGATAGATAGATAGATAGATAGATAGATAGACAGACATTATCCAATAACAATGCATAAAAATAAAAAAACAGGCAGCATACCAACGTTCAACCCCCCCAATGTTCAAAACAAATCTACGCCCTTGTATATATATAAGTAAAAAAGAGAAAAAAAAGGTCAATTTATAATGTTTAGTTTCACAAAGCAACTGATTTTCAGTTATTTGTTATTTCTACTTCTTTCCAGGCACAGAACACTTATTTTTTGAGAGTTGTTTAAGTGAGAGAAGATCCTGTTGTAATGTTTAATAATTTATTTTAATAAAAAAAATTTGCTTTGAAGAAAAAGTGGATTTTTGTTTGTATATGCTGTCAATTATAGTTCTTAGAAAGAAAATCGGAATCGGCCGATCTCATTAACAAAAAATCGGAAATCGGAATCGGCCAAGAAAATTACAATCGGTGCATCTCTAACAAAAGTATTGGGACGCCCCTCCAAATCATTGAATACAGGTGTACAATCACTTCATGGCCACAGGTGTATAAATCAAGCACTAGTGCAGACGCTTCTACACACATTAGTGAAAGAATGGGCCGCTCTCAGGAGCTCAGAGAACTCAAGCGTGATACCGTGATCGGTGTCACCTGTGCAATAAGTCCATTCAGGAAATTTCCTCACTACTAAATATTCCACGCTCAACTGTTAGTGGTGTTATAACAACGTGGAAGCGATTGGGAACAACAGCCACAAAGTGAAATCACAGAGCGGGGTCAGCGCATGCTGAGGGACACAGAAGTCTCCAACTTTCTGCAGAGCCCTCCAAACTTCTGTGGCCTTCAGATGAGCTCAAGAACAGTGTGTAGAGCTTCATGCAATGGGTTTCCATGGCTGAGCAGCTCATCCAAGCCTTACATCACCAAAGCGTGGGATGCAGTGGGGTAAAGCGCGCCGCCACTGGACTCGAGAGCAGTGGAGACGTGTTCTCTGGAGTGACCAATCACATTTCTCTGTCTGGCGATCCGATGGCGAGTCTGAGTTTGGCGGTTGCCAGGAGAACTGGACTTGCCTGGCTGCATTGTGCCAAGTGTAAAGTTTGGTGGAGGGGGGATTATGGGGTGAGGTTGTTTTTCAGGGGTTGGCCCCTTAGTTCCAGTGAAAGGAACTCTTAATGCATCACCAAGACATTTTGGACAATTCCATGCTCCCATTTTTGCGGGGACAGTTTGTGGACGGCCCCTTCCTGTCCCAACATGACCCAGTGCACAAAGCATCGCTCCATAAAGACATGGATGAGCGAGTTTGGTGTGGAGGAACTTGAGTGGCCTGCACCTCAACCCAATAGTAGGGTTGGTTGGGTATCGTTTGGGTTTTTTTCGAGACCGGTGCCTGAACCGATATTTAAAATATAAAAAGAGCCACAAAACCAGGTGGATAACATTAAAGAATGGCTTTTATTATTTAAACTGAACCATTTATTAAAAGTTTAAAGTATACTTAAATATATAAATATAAATAAATACAAAACACTATTTACTTAACAAATTCACAGTAAAACTAAAGCCACCTAACCCAACTACAACTAATTTAACACTAAATAACTGTTACAACTACAGTAGGCTACTAATAACAGTCGTCTGTATTCTTGGTCTGCTACAAACCAGCTTCAAGGTTCAGCTTTATTTTAAAATATGATCATAATCTCTGGCTAAATATTGTAGAACGCATCGTCTTATTGTTTCCATGGCGACGTGTCATGCTTCTCACATGACACACCGAAGCTGCAATAGCGCTGTATGACAGCTCTTCAGCTATTTTTTCAGGTTTTTTATTCAAAATATTCACAAACTATGTCACAAACTATCTGATATTTTGATTTTCAAATATGTGTAAGTTGATCTATAATGCGTGATGGGTGCCGCCATGTTAGTTTGCGCCTCAGAGAATCGGATCGGTCGGATTTACGTTACATAAATTCATCCTCGTCTCACGAAATACATGAAAGTAAGTGACCGCTGAACTGGGAGAAGAATAGATTAAACTATAGAGTTACTATATAATGTGTATCTGAACACGTAGTCAAGTTATAACCGTCTGAAAGGAGTGTTTTTGCCGCTTCCATAGACATCAGTGTGTGTTTTTTGCTAGTACGTATGAACATTTAAATGTCTGGAACCTAAAATAAACATGATGTGGTTGAAAACACTGAATAGTTGTGATATGTGAAAGCACGTTTGAACGTAAATGGCACCAAAATCTGCGTTCTGATTCGGTCCGGTTACATATCGGTTAAATTGGCACCGGGTTTCGGTACAAACGCGCTTCTAGAAGAAAATTCCCATAAACACACTCCTAAACCTTGAGGAAAGCCTTCCCAGGAGAGCTGAAGCTGTTAGAGCTGCAAAGGTTGGGGCAACTCCATATTAAACCCTACGGATTCAGAATGGGATTAAGAAGTTCATGTAAAGGCAGGCGTCCCAAAACATTTGGCAATATAGTGTATTTGCAGAAAAACAGCCAGTAAGCAACATCTGATTCTCTACAGATGATCAGATCAGTGAAAGACTCTTTTACTGCCATTATTGGCTTAAATGTAGATGTTATATGTCTTGATCAACAATGTGCTTCCTCTATTATTACCATTAATAATGTTACTATTATTAATATTATTTAACCCATAACAATATCTTATATAAATGCATATATATTGCCTTTTGTATTTGAGAAGTTCTGCTTCTACTGTTGTGGTTCTCTCTTATTTCTTTGATTTTCTCAAGTTTTAGGCCCATTAACATCTGACTACCAATGAAAACTAGCCTTTGGGCTAATTTGGGTACATTTACAATCATGAATGTTGATTAATGTACACTGTCCCTTTTTAAAATAAAATAAAAAACAAATGTATTTCAGAAGTGTCAAATGTTTTGGAGGAAGCCTAGCATTAGCTAGCTACGAATATAAACCAACCATTGTTATAACATAATGCTAGATCGTGTAAATAAATTCTGACCTGAAGCCAGAAATACTTTATGTTTTATTTTATGTACCAAAAGCACCGCGAATCATTTTAAACGAATGTAAAAACCTAGCTTACCTGTTCTACAGCAACGGCTCAGTTAGAACACTTCCTGTTGCCGCGGCCTTGACGTCAAGCGCAAAGACTTCTGGGAGATGTAGGCGCAAACGTCCCGCGTTATCGCGCACACCGTCCACATGAAGGCGCAACAGACACACTTTCTGAATGTTTTACACTGCGATTAGAAATATGAATGTTTATTACTGTAAAATACGCAAATACCTTTGGTGAAACCTATTATTCTCCAATTGTCTCTGGCCTCAAAATACCATTATAAAGCTGCTAATGTTGTTTTATTAACTGAGTTTAACTGAGGGGTTTTATAAATGGAGACAGGCCAGTTTAATCCCCAATGTGACCCCAGAGGGGCTAATCAGATTTTACCTGTGCAAACTAATCCTGCTTTGTGATTATGACTCAATATTATATCCAATGTCCAGTTTACTAATCATAGAGGAATCATTCAAAGTTTTTTTTATATTTATTTTTTTTATTTGATATCATTATAAAGTTCTTTAAGTTATTTTCCCACACAGCCAAATCACGACAGAAACACAAAGACATTGTCAGATGGATAATTCACAGACAGATCTGAAATATTTTAAAATATCATTAATATTAGAATTACATGATATTTTAATGTCATTTTCGTTTTCAAAAGTTTTAATTAATTATGTAATTATTAATAATTGTATTAAATTAATTATTGTATTATTATATTATATATATTTATTATTATAATGATTAATATTTATATAATTATAGACTTATAAATAGTCGTTTGTTTATATATATATATATAATTACTAATTCTATAATTATTTAATAAATTTTTTTTTGAGGAGTTAAAAAATATTTAATTTTATCTATCATTGCTACTCATTGGTATTTTCTATATTATGTATTGGCTATCTGTTGTTATTTATTATACATTATATTATATATATATATATATATATATATATATATATATATATATATATATATATATATATATATATATATATATATATATATATATATATATATATATATATATATATATATATGATATTATTATAATTATTAATAATTATATCATTTTAGACTTAAAAAGTAACTAAAATAGTAAATTGTTCTATATTATGTATGAGCTATCTATTGTTTATATATATATATATATATATATATATATATATATATATATATATATATATATATATATATATATACTGTAGATATGTGTATATATATATATAAATTATTATTAATAATGTATATAATAACATTATATATATAATTATTATTATTGTTTTATTTTTTATTTTACTTTGAGGAGTTAAAAAATATTTAATTGTATCTATCGTTGCTACTCATTGTTATTTTCTATATTATGTATTGGCTATCTGTTGTTATTTATTATACATTATATTATATTTATTTATTTTTTTATACATTCTTGCACTCAATCAAATGCAAATAAAGTTTGATTTTAGATAAAAACAGCGACCGTTATGTTAATTTCTTATGTATTTTGCCTGCGTTTAAAGAAAGACCGCCCACCTTCTCTCAGGTCCCCGCCCACATGCTTTCATATCCCCGCCCACCTGTTTTCATGTCCACGCCCCTTCCCATTGAAGCCTTCTGATGTGCGCTCTGATTGGTTGTTTTGAACCGCGAATCCCTCTCAACTGAACATTCCAAGTCGCGTGGAGGAAAAGCAGCAGAGTTTACAGCTGATGCGCGTCCACGCACCCACGCGCGCACCCGCCCGCCTTTCCAGCCGTGGAGCGAAACGTGGATCAAACTCAGCCAAACTGAAGAGAAACAACTAAAGTTACTGAGACAACTAAACAAACACGTTTAACGCTGGTGAGTTTATCCATGTTGTTGTTTTTTTCTCAACCCAAACCCTCGAAACCAGGGGTTGGTGAAAGTGGGGACTTTGTTTATCTGAAGAATTTCCTCCAAAAAAAGGGAAATGAAATGTAAACAAACCAGACTTAGGGTGATAAAAGACGGGTTATGTTGTTGTTTATGTCCTTCACTGAAAGCGGAGGAGGATTCTTAGGAAGGAAGTTTCCATGATGACTCACTAGGCATTTGAAATTTATGGGATATTTGCGAGATATGCATATTTGAGATAACAAAATAGCATATCCTAATGGATCGAGTTAATATGATCTTGAAATATTCAACTGTCTGTCTCTGTTTGAGTGACAGATGGACATGTTTCTACACGGACAGTCCAAAACTGCCCAAACATGTTCATCCACATGATGCTCATATATCTCAAATTAATACTTTTCCAGAGATGGATATATTCAGAGGAGGGGGAACTGCAGGTGTTTCCTGATGGGAACCACAGCCATAAAGGCTTCATCGTGTCCTTGAGCTCGGTTTATCACCCAAAGACTTTGCTGAAGTGCTGTTAACAGATTGAATGTGCCAGAAAAACATTTCAGGAAGCTGAATTATTCTCTTGGGCTATGTTTGTGAATAACTTTATGGAGTGGACGCTTTTATTTTAAGCAGCTTATGATGACAATACTGGTGTTATTGGACAACCATATTGACACTAATTCGATTAGATTTCGATTAATTTTGGCCTAGCAAAAAAAAATAAAAAAAAAATACAGAGAACCCCAGTTGATACTTCTCAATAATATTAAAGGTGATTTGCTTGCATTTAAACTTTCAACAATTTTTCCTTAAATTGAACTGGGAAGGCGGTCAACCGAAAGTTTACTTGATAAAGTTTTAAATATGGATATTTTTCTTACACAAACGCATTGATTCGCTTCAGAAGGCCTTTATTAACGCCCCAGAGCTGCGTGGAGCAGTTATATGATGGATAGATGCACTTTTTATGGACTTCAAAAACAGAGCAACTATGAATCCATTTCTTTTTGATACTTTTCAAATACTTTTGTAATATAAGTCCGATTTTATTCGTCTGAAAGAAGAATGTCATACACACCTCGGATGACTTGAGGTAGATAAAATTATTATTTATTTCTGTGGTTATGTTTGTGTGAACACGGACACATGTCAGCCGCCCCAAAAACACCCAATTTCCTGCAACTTCACCAGCCATCTGCCTGATATGTGGCATCAGGGGGTCCTTGAGCCTCAGGGGGGGGGGGATCCTGAAATAAATGAATGCTGGGATTAATTTCCCATGATCTCTGGTGCACATGCTGGTCATTGTTATGAATCTTGGATTACTGTTCGTTTATTAATGACCCAGCAGATGATTAGTGGGATGGGGGGGGTTATAGTGTCTTATAACATGTCATTGCATCACCATGACAACGGCTTCTGTTTACTTTATGCCGTACAGCATCACCATTGGTTTTCAAGTGCCTGTTAATCGAATATAGAGAGCTTGTAATAAACTCATATATTGGCACCAACTACTGGCTTTTGGGAAATGCAACCCTGAAAAGTTGTAGACTTTTTTAGATTGGCATGCAATTCTTGATATTTTACTGCGGTGAGGTCATTGTTATGTTGAGCTGCGTTGATCCGACAGCTTTGTTTTGGTCAAACGCCGCTTTGTTTTGTAATTGTAGAAGCATGAGAGAGTAGTTTTTCCCCTCTTCTTTTCAATAGGGATTCATTATGATTCTCTAAAGCCGGTTTGTCTCTCAATTGTTTGACACGTCTTGGTGACCAAAGACAAACCTGCCTTGGTTGTGTCTCAAAACCTAGTGATCTGCCTAACTAGACACAACGGTTTGGGTAATTGTAAGCATGTTCGAACATTTCTTGGGCATTACATGTGTCTTGGAACTATGGAAGCTTGGTTTCCGCCACGAATTGTGCTTTCAAAGACACAATTCTGACTTTTTCTAATCTCGCAATTGCGTGATATATATATATATACTCTGAATAAAGTCAGAATTACGAGCTATAAAGTCAGAATTGCGTGATATAGTCACAATTGCGAGTTATAGTAAAGTCAGAATTGAGTGATCGTCGCATTTGCGAGTTATAAAGTCAGAATTGCATGATATAGTCGCAATTACGAGCAATAAAGTAAAAAAATTACATGTTATAGTCACAATTACGAGTTATAAAGTCAGAATTGCGTGATATAGTCGCAATTACGAGTTACAAAGTCAGAATTGCGTGATAGTCGCATTTGCAACGTATAAAGTCAGAATTACGTGATATAAACTCACAATTGCGAGTTATGAAGTCTGAATTGCGTGATTTAGTTGCAATAACGAGTTATAAAGTCAGAATTGCGTGATATAGTCGCATTTGCAACGTATAAAGTCAGAATTACGTGATATAAACTCAGAATTGCGAGTTATGAAGTCAGAATTGCGAGATATAGTAACAATTACGAGTTAAAAAGTCAGAATTGCATGATAGTCGCATTTGCGAACTATAAAGTCAGAATTGCATGATATAGTCAGAATTACGAGTTATAAAGTCAGAATTGTGTGATATAGTCATAATTACGAGTTATAAAGTCAGAATTGCATGATAGTCGCATTTGCAAGCTATAAAGTCAGAATTACGTGATATAGTCACAATTACGAGTTATAAAGTCAGAATTGCGTGATATAGTCACAATTACAAATTATAAAGTCAGAATTACGTGATATAGTCACAATTACGAGTTATAAAGTCAGAATTGCATGATAGTCGCATTTGCGAGCTATAAAGTCAGAATTGCGAGATATAGTCACAATTACGAGCTAAAAAGTCAGAATTACTTGATAGTCACAATTACGAGTTATAAAGTCAGAATTGCGAGATATAGTCACAAATATGAGTTATAAAGTCAGAATTGCGTGATATAGTCACAATTACGAGTTATAAAGTCAGAATTGGGAGATATAGTCAGAATTTCGAGTTATAAAGTCCGATATTGTCGCAATTACGAATTATAAAGTCAGTTGCATGATATGGTTCGAATTGCATGATATTGTCGCAATTACGAGTTATAAAGTCAGAATTGGGAGATATAGTCACAATTACGAATGATAAAGTCAGTTACATGATATGGTCTGAATTGCGTGATAGTCGCAATTACGAGTTATAAAGTCAGAATTGCGAGATATAGTCGCAATTATGAGATATAGTCAAATATTGTCTCAATTACGAATGATAAAGTCAGTTGCATGATATGGTCCGAATTGCGTGATAGTCGCAATTACGAGTTATAAAGTCAGAATTGCAAGATATAGTCGCAATTATGAGATATAAAGTCAGATATTGTCGCAATTACGAGCTATAAAGTCAGAATTGCGAGACATAGTCGCAATTATGAGATATAAAGTCAGATATTGTCACAATTACGAGTTATAAAGTCAGAATTGGGAGATATAGTCAGAATTTCGAGTTATAAAGTCCGATATTGTCGCAATTACGAATTATAAAGTCAGTTGCATGATATGGTTCGAATTGCATGATATTGTCGCAATTACGAGTTATAAAGTCAGAATTGGGAGATATAGTCACAATTACGAATGATAAAGTCAGTTACATGATATGGTCTGAATTGCGTGATAGTCGCAATTACGAGTTATAAAGTCAGAATTGCGAGATATAGTCGCAATTATGAGATATAGTCAAATATTGTCTCAATTACGAATGATAAAGTCAGTTGCATGATATGGTCCGAATTGCGTGATAGTCGCAATTACGAGTTATAAAGTCAGAATTGCAAGATATAGTCGCAATTATGAGATATAAAGTCAGATATTGTCGCAATTACGAGCTATAAAGTCAGAATTGCGAGACATAGTCGCAATTATGAGATATAAAGTCAGATATTGTCACAATTACGAGTTATAAAGTCAGAATTGGGAGATATAGTCGCAATTATGAGATATAAAGTCAGATATTGTCACAATTACAAGTTATAAAGTCAGAATTGCAAGATATAGTCGCAATTATGAGATATAAAGTCAGATATTGTCGCAATTACGAGCTATAAAGTCAGAATTGCGAGACATAGTCGCAATTATGAGATATAAAGTCAGATATTGTCGCAATTACGAGCTATAAAGTCAGAATTGCAAGATATAGTCGCAATTATGAGATATAGTCAGATATTGTCGCAATTACGAGCTATAAAGTCAGAATTGCGAGAAATAGTCGCAATTATGAGATATAAAGTCATATTGTCACAATTACAAGTTATAAAGTCAGAATTGCGTGATATAGTTGCAATTATGAGATATAAAGTCAGATATTGTCACAATTACGAGTTATAAAGTCAGAATTGGGAGATATAGTCGCAATTATGAGATATAAAGTCAGATATTGTCACAATTACAAGTTATAAAGTCAGAATTGCAAGATATAGTCGCAATTATGAGATATAAAGTCAGATATTGTCGCAATTACGAGCTATAAAGTCAGAATTGCAAGATATAGTCGCAATTATGAGATATAGTCAGATATTGTCGCAATTACGAGCTATAAAGTCAGAATTGCGAGAAATAGTCGCAATTATGAGATATAAAGTCAGATATTGTCACAATTACAAGTTATAAAGTCAGAATTGCGTGATATAGTTGCAATTATGAGATATAAAGTCAGATATTGTCACAATTACGAGTTATAAAGTCAGAATTGGGAGATATAGTCGCAATTATGAGATATAAAGTCAGATATTGTCACAATTACAAGTTATAAAGTCAGAATTGCAAGATATAGTCGCAATTATGAGATATAAAGTCAGATATTGTTGCAATTACGAGCTATAAAGTCAGAATTGCAAGATATAGTCGCAATTATGAGATATAGTCAGATATTGTCGCAATTACGAGCTATAAAGTCAGAATTGCGAGAAATAGTCGCAATTATGAGATATAAAGTCAGATATTGTCACAATTACAAGTTATAAAGTCAGAATTGGGAGATATAGTCGCAATTATGAGATATAAAGTCAGATATTTTCACAATTACAAGTTATAAAGTCAGAATTGCAAGATATAGTTGCAATTATGAGATATAAAGTCAGATATTGTCGCAATTACGAGCTATAAAGTCAGAATTGCAAGATATAGTCGCAATTATGAGATATAAAGTCAGATATTGTCGCAATTACGAGCTATAAAGTCAGAATTGTGAGATATAGTCGCAATTATGAGATATAAAGTCAGATATTGTCACAATTACAAGTTATAAAGTCAGAATTGCAAGATATAGTCGCAATTATGAGATATAAAGTCAGATATTGTCACAATTACGAGTTATAAAGTCAGAATTGCAAGATATAGTCGCAATTATGAGATATAAAGTCAGATATTGTCACAATTACGAGTTATAAAGTCAGAATTGCAAGATATAGTCGCAATTATGAGATATAAAGTCAGATATTGTCACAATTACGAGTTATAAAGTCAGAATTGCAAGATATAGTCGCAATTATGAGATATAAAGTCAGATATTGTCACAATTACAAGTTATAAAGTCAGAATTGTGAGATATAGTCGCAATTATGAGATATAAAGTCAGATATTGTCGCAATTACGAGTTATAAAGTCAGAATTGCGTGATATAGTTGCAGTTATGAGATATAAAGTCAGATATTGTCACAATTACGAGTTATAAAGTCAGAATTGGGAGATATAGTCGCAATTATGAGATATAAAGTCAGATATTGTCGCAATTA